>JANHFX010021322.1:0-47348 GCA_027560015.1 Chloroceryle amazona | reverse complement strand
CAGGAAGTTTCACAGAAACATAAGGAGAAATTTTTTCCCAGTGAGGGTGACAGACACTGGCCCAGGCTGCCCAGGGGGGTTGTGGAGTCTCCCTCTCTGGAGATGTTCCCGACCCACCTGGACACGTTCCTGTGTGACCTGGTGTAGGTGACCCTGCTCTGGCAGGGGGTTGGACTGGATGATCTTTTGAGGTCCCTTCCAACCCCTGACATTCTGTGATTCTGTTTCCATCCATTTGAAAGTTAATCCAACCCTTGGAAGTACAGGATATGTATTTCATGTTACAATATATATAACACCATCCTATTGTGTAACAAAAAAATGTACTCTATTAGACAAAAATGACAAGTCAATGTTAGAAAATAATCTTGCTTCATCCTCCCCAAGACAAATGTCTTAAGTTAGGATCAAGTGCAAAGGGCATTTGTGCTTGTCCTGTATTAAAAACACCTCTGAGTTGCATTTCTGTCTCCCCCTTGCTTGCACATGTATGTTTCCCTGCAGTAATGGTTTGGAAAACGTGTGTGTGCCCTACTCACAGGGAGCTGAGCGATGTGGATTGTGATGGGGCACTGACACTCCCGGAGTTCTGTGCTGCTTTCCACCTTGTGGTTGCAAGGAAGAATGGTTACCAGCTGCCAGAGACACTCCCAGAGACACTGCTGCCCCAGTACCTTCAAGCAGGTAATGTCCCTGTGAAGACTGCTGAAGGAGGCACCTATCGAAGCACAAAACAGTTGTGCAAAGTGTAGCAGTTACCTGCCTGTGTCTGCCTCTTTGCTCCAGTGTGCTTCTGGTATCGTTCTAGCTGAGGTGGCAGATCATGAGCTGTAGCAGGGCTAATCCAACAAGTCTTACTTGGCTTTCAGCTCTCTTTGCCCATTTTTCCCTTAAGTATCTGCCTTCTGAAGATGTTCTGAAACTGATGCCAGACTGCTTTAGAACTTCTTAATATATTTTGTTAGAGGCAGACACCAGTTGTATCAAAGGTTGATTTTTTTTTGTAATTAATTTTATGTAATCCACAGATTCTTCTAGAAGTAATTTTCAGTAATGACAGAGGGATTACAGCAGTTTGTGTAGCAGAAAGATGAACTAATCCAAACTATACCATACCTCACTAAAAATGGGCAGTAAGAGACCTGCCCTTTCATTTGTTCTCTTCATTTATGTCTCTTCAATTATAAATGAACATTGAAATATATACTGTTCCATCTAAAAACTGTGCATGACTTTCTAGGGCAAGGAGGATTAATTACAGATGATAATTACAGTGCTACAGGATAATAGTTAAGACCTAATAAAATCTCCATTAAATTTTATGATACTGAATATATTAAAAGACCAGAAAAGAGCAAACCAAGCTACAGTGAGGGAAATTAAATCTTCACCATCTATCAGATTAGTGAAGTAATTTCTGCTGGAGTCACATTCACTGATCCACTATCTTCATATCCAAAGAGAGACGCTCCCATCACACCTGTGCTTCCAAGTTTCAGCACTTTTAGTCTCTAATCACAAATACCTTTTTCCCCTTTAGGACCACCACTTTGCTACTCTTATTCCTGCTCTTGTTTTAAATTAGCTTGTAAGCTCCTCCAGGCAGGTTCTTGCTGGTGTGACTCCACACTAAGCCTTTTTGGGTAAAACTGCAGTGGAAAGAACGTCTGCTAGTAGGGAATCTTTATGTCAGTGGGAGGAAGAGCTTGGTAAGCTGTGTTTCTTACCTGGAAAACCTCTTTTTCTCCAGTTCTTTCAGCACTGGGGTCTTTAGCCTAGCTGATTATTGTTTCATGGTGGTGCCTGTAACCAAGTGTTCCAAGCAGGTCTCTCTGGAAGCAAAAGGACTATTGTTTATAAAAAGCCAAACATCTCTACACCCTGTAACACTGTGAATCACAAGAAAACATAGAGCCCTGGTCATGTCAGCCTCTGAAATGAAAGCACTGATACATAAGCAAGTGCCTCATACACTTAAGCTAAAATGTAAAAAGTTTACAAGAGAAACTTCTTGTTTTCATGTTTTCTGTGAAACTGAGGTTATTTTTTTGTTTCTTTGGCTGGTTAGGAACCCAACAAAGGGTTTCCACTGAACCTGCTTTCATTAAGTTGTTGTAGCAGTTTCAAAACGAGGCAGAATTTGGTTCAAGTGAAGTGTTTGCATCTGATCAGAGTATTAGAGCTTCAAATAAAGTGTCTTGGAGTGTAAGAGAGCATTTAAGAATGAAGTAATCTTGCTGGTTTTTGGCTATAAACTACAAGTGCAGAACCAAATGCTATCCTGGCACAGCTCCATTGACAATTTGACCCACCACCTTCTTTTCGGAAAGTTTTTATTGCAACTGATTTATAGAATCTGTAAAGTTCTTCACCCTGTATGTAACCCACAGCTCTGTAAATTAAGACAGATTGGAGAGAGCTTTATTTATTCTGGAAAAGCTAGATGCTAGCCAGAAACCAGAAATTTGATGTGAGAACCAGTTATTCTGCCTTTCAATATATTGATCTTTAAGAAAAGCAGTTTTCCAGCTGTTGAGATAAATTTATCTCGGAGGAATTAATCCCGGAGTGATATCAGTAGAAGGACCTGAGCTTGTGGAATAGCAGTAAGATGCTTGTGAGTATTCCCCCGAGGAGTTAAAGGTGATTTCTTTTGCTGCTCTCAGTGCTGTTTAGCTAAGGATGGTATATAATGTGGCATCTACGGTGTTTAGTGTCCCCTCTTTTTGCTGGCCTTCAGTTTCAGTGTGTAATGTAGCTTGTATTATACTTTTCAGTATTCAAACTGTCAAAAATGGGAGTTGAAGGTTTAGTAAGTACCTTTAACATTACTAAGGTAGCAAGGTATAAACTAAGTTGATACTGGACTGTGAGGAAGCAAAACGCAAATCAGTGGCTGTTTGGCAATTAATGTTTGCTAAGAATCACTTCTTCCAAATCTCCCAATTATTCCTACAACAGAAATTATTTACCCATGCTATCCCTTTCATGACATTGCCTTATTCAAACTGCAAGATCTATTTTCTTCATGGTGTTTGTCATCTGTGCCTTGTAGCTCAGTTCTGATCTATAGAAACGAAGGGCAGAATTGAGCTGGAACAAGTTTTTAAGAAGGCTGTATTGAACAAAGACTTGGCATGTGGATTTATTTGATTTGATTTCTTTCCCTTTCAGCTTCTCTGAAGCCGCTGCGTGACTGTGCGCTGCTTGAGTCTCTCGAGTCATTGCCAGGCGGTCAGCAGGCTCGGGACTTCAGTCGGACAGAGGTGAGAAGGTCTTGGTGGGGTGGTTGCCCTGCAGAGTGCAGAGGACCAGCTGCACAGTCAGGGTTGCAATAGCAGCAGGGTTGTGAGCCTCTTGGAGGACTTTAGGAATCCTCTAGACTCCCTGTTAAGCCATCTCAGACCTTTCTCAGAGCAGTTTCTTTAGTGTGTGGGGAGGAGGACAAGTGTTTAGGCTTGTCTTGATTACTTGTGCTCTACTTCTTTGGAGGCTAAAGCTATCCCAGATTTTGTGTAGTATGGAAACACTAATTTTATTTAAGTGATTCAGTCTCCATTTTAATATCCAGCCTTTTCATAGTCTAAGGAGCTACCATGTAAGGCTGTAGGTAGTAATTGTAAGGAGCTGGAAACGATGTTGTGAGGGAAGAATGGAGATCAACCATAGCAATATCACAACAGGTGCCAGCCTGGTAATGGGAGACTGTTGGAAGCAAAACTAAATTAAAGAGAAGGGCTTATCACTGAGGTTAAAAACCCAAACTTTCGAGATCCTGTAAAGCTGAAGTTTAACCACTGAGTTGTGCTGGGATACTGCAACTCAGAATAACAACAAAAATAAACACTCTGGGATTTAAGGGCTTAGTATTTAAGGCAGTGAATTAGATGGCAGACTGGCTGCAAGAATAGGCCCTTCTGTTGCTGCTCCCAGGTTAAAAAGCAATGAGATGTCGTGGCAGCTCAGCAAGACTCTTCTCCAGTGACTTCTTCCATGTATGCCTTGCTCTGTGGAGTTCCTGGGTCAGAACCCTCATCAAATTCAGTTTGGCAGTAGTACCACCAAACACTCTCCTAAGCTGCTACTGAGTTCAGTGTTCACTTTGGGCAATGCTGCATCCAGGGCTTTAAACATCCAGTTTATCTTCTGGAACTGTTAAAATACACGCTGTCTTCCTTCCTCTTTGTACAGCAGCTTAGCCAAAGGACACCAGTCATCCTGGGTTTTGAAAGCAGCTTTGCTGTTCTGCTGGTGTGGACTGGAACAGCTGGAACACAACCAATACAATTCTCTAATCTTACCCCATGTCTGTTGTAGGCTCTTCCTGTTTGTGGTCATTGAATATATGTGAAGAGTAAGGATAAATCCAGGAGGAGATGATTTCCTAAGCAATTAAATTGTATGCTTTTTTCTTATTTTTTTTCTGCTGCAGTGGAGATGATAATAGTAGGAATATTACAATAATAATTAAATAACTACAGAGGGTATACAGCAAGAAACATCAAAACCCAAACAAGCAGTAAATCCCTCATTTTGTTTTAATTTTTAATTCAATTTTCAGCAGTTCTCTCCACTCTTCTCCTGAGACATTCTCACCGTAACTGCCAATAGCTTGCAGATTGCTGTGCTTCCTTTGTAGTCACTTAATGTTCTTGGGGGAACAGTTGGATCATCTGCTCTATTCCTCGCTTCTGCAAGGTGAAAGGATGTTCTACAAAATCCGAGGGGTTTTTTATGTCTGGGTTGAAAACTAAGAACAACCTGTAGCCTGATTGCCCGCAGGCTAAGCACACAGTGCTTCCTGACTACGTTGCAATTGTCTGACTGGTTTTGCTCCATTTCTTCACTGTCTGGGTCCTAGATGTGCAGGGCAAAGCTCTCAATTAGCTTGCTTTGGGGTCTTGTTATTTTGGTCCTTTGTTATCCGAAATTAATGGACTATAAAATCTCTTCTCAAAACTTATTCAGGAATGATTTTGCTTTTTCTTCAACTGATGTTTTTACGTTTCAAACTAATACAGTGAATGAGCACCATGTGGAAGGTCAGCCCTTCATCTCCCTTTTGTGGCAAGTGCAGTAATTCACTGTTGCAATTTAATTTGTAGCTTGGCTACTTGAGGAAATATAATTTAGATACTTGAACACTACATCACTACATGAAAAAAAAGTATATTATCAATGCAATCAGTTATGCATTATCTCCTTGTCTTTGCCTATTTCCACCTATCATCCATTCAGGGTATTTAATTGAATTTCAGAAGACCATTTTCACTGTGGCTGCTGAACTGCAGTACAATGGGAACAGTTGCTGAATGCATCCCTAAGGAAGATAGTGGCAGGAGATGGGTCACCTGAAAGCTGGGCTTTGTTAAACATACAAAATGCACAAAGATTGCTAATGTTATGCTTCAGAGTGACAAGGGTGATTGCTAGTTGTTAACCCAAGGAGGTTTTGTCTTCCCATTTTTTGTTTTCTTTTTGTTTTCTCACGTTCTTGTCTCCCACTCTAGTTCTGGTCTTTTTTTATTTATTGTTTTTTTTTCCCCTCCTTTCCTTTGGCTCTTTTCCACAAGCTCTCTCCCTGCCAACAACTTGAAGATAAAAGATGAGATTTCTCACTATATGCATAAAATGACTGGCTGGGCTTGCTCTAAACACCCTCAGAAATGTCATGCTCACAGTTCATTGAAATTTGTGGGAGTCATTCCATCAATTCAGGCATGTGCTGAATTAGATCTTTCGTCTGACACCCTGCAGTGTCAGGGCTGTATGTGGATGTGAAGTGTTTTCTTCATACATTTTCTGTATGAACATGCCTCTAGCCATGTCTTTGCTGTAGTACTGCCTTGAGCATTAGGGAATCCCACATTCAGCTTTATAAAGGGGGAAGAAAACCAGCGTCTTGTAATATTTACAGAAGGTTGATTTATTGTGGTTTTGGTTGCAGAGTGTGTCCTTGTTCTTACAGGTAACAGAATTTGTTCCTGGTTCCTCCTTGTGAGCCACGAGAACAACAAATGCCTATAAGTTGCTGTTGAAATAAGTTAAGGAATTAGACTAGGGAGGAGTTCCCTGTTTTCCCATCAGAAGCTTGAATGGACCTCTAACAGACATGCTGACGAAACGTGGGGTTCCCATCTTAGTGCAGGCTGAAAAAAGAGATCAGTTCAAGGATCAGCCACCTCAGCTGGAAGACTTTGAATGCTGAACCACTGGGCTCTGCAGTGTGGCTGGAGTTTTGGCTAGAGACACTGCTCTGGATACTGACTCTTGTGATGGGCTGGATGGGGTTTCCTCAGTCTTAACACGGGTGTTACACCCAAAGGAAAAAGAAAACACAGAATGACATTGCTCTGTTGGGAGAAGTTTCTCCTTGCATATAGTCCTTAGCTCCTTGTGGCTCACTGTTGGAGTGCCCCTCTAATTTCAGATGTGAAACTGGTGTACCTTGAAAAGTAGTTATGTTGCCTTTCAGTCTGTCCTCTCCATTTCTTCATCTGACAGAGCAAATCGCAGTGCAAGAGAGCACATCACCTTTATCTGCCATGATATGTATTCTTAAATATTTAACTGTGGAAACAGGATGCCAATCAGTAAATAAATCTTTTTTCTTTAAGACGTCATCAGCTGAAGAGCCTGATAAGGCTGCCCTGTTACAAGATGGAAAGAAAGAAGACAAACAAGGTATTCAAATAAATAGCTTGGGTTTCTCCCATTATGGGTTAAATTCTGTGTGGTTTTAGTAATCTGCATACTGCTGACAGAAGCAATGGTTAAGTTTAATTTCTAAGCTGGCTGTGTGTTGCTGTGTATTAAGACTCACTGACAGCAGCTGCATTGAAGACAAATACATGGATGAGTTGACCTCAAAACTAGTTCCACCATATGTGAATGATCTCAAATACACCTTCTAAAATACGTCTAGTCCTAAGGTGATTAATGTTACACTTCAATTTTAGCAAAACCAGGAATTTCAGAAGAGTAAAGACTACATTGCACCAAATTTTGGATTTCCACTTTTGCAGGAAACAGCAATATTTCAAAATACTCTTATTTTTAAAAGAATCCCTGTGTCTTCTTCTCAAGCAAAAGTTTTGGACAAACTGGATTGGAAATGCTCAATTTATTTATTTCACTTGAAATCCATCAGCAGCAAGCTGTGTGAAATTGAAGCCCTATTTTCCCATTCAGTAGTTTCTAGGGCTTCCAGGATCAGCACTGGATCATCTCAGTCATTCATTCCCTTTTATATTCCCTTTTCCTTGCCTTTTGGTACTCATTGCTCTTCCTCAATTCTGGAAACAGAACAGTTGTGGGTATTTTGTTGCCTGATTCTCAGAGCTGTGGATTATACCTTAATTAAAAAAAAAAAGTCTTTATCCCTCAGCTGTCCATGTGCTAAGGCAGCATCAGAGCTGTGAGAACAGGCAGTCCACATTCCAGAGCCACCTTCCACACTCAAGTGTGACCAACTTTGGCAGATCCCCAGAGTCTGTGGTTCAAAGAAGGGTTTTCAGAAGTGATGAGAGTTTGTAAAACATTTGACAAGTCAGCATTTTCCAAGAAATTGTTTTTTAGACAAGGTTTGTTTTGCTGCAAAATAATTAACTAGAGCAGGACTTGAAACTTCAAGGTTATTGCTTTGAAATGTCTAGGGAAGATTTACTTCTTAATATGGCATCTTTTTCCTAGCTGTGTAGGTGAAGAACTTGAGCTTTGCTTTTTGTTGCTGACATGTTACGTCAGATAGGAAGCTGTTTTGATACCTGCAGTCCTTCAGGGCTGAAGACTTTCTGTATTTGACACAGACTCCTCCATTTTCAGCCAAAGAATGATGCTTGTTCAAGCATTTATTGCTGTTCTGACAAATACAAGAGCAAATTGCTCTTCTGACTTGAGAGATCATCTCCCCAAAAGTCAAGAACCTAAAGTTCAGGACTGTAGAAGCAAATTTTCCCACATTTCCAAGACTGTACAAGGAAATTAGCTCCACTCTGTCAGGTTCTGATATAGTTACATGTGGAAGATAATGTTAAAAGACCTGGAATGTAAGAACCAGACTTTTCCCACGTGTTTTGTTTGATAAAGGCAGGTGGAGATGAGCCCTCATTCCGATGGCCAGTTATAGAATTGTGTGTTACACTATAGTGCATTAAGAACACCTTCAGAAAATCATTAATAAAGGATGATAGGCATTAGTGGAAGGGGAACAAGCAGAAAGATTGGGACTTCCTAAATTTCAACCCCATCTGACATTCCCTGGGGCAGGCTGGGGTGGTTTCCTTTGCCAGAAGCAGCCGGTCTCCTGTGTGCCCTGGCTCTCCAGGTTTGTACTCTGGGACAGATGAGTCCCAGCTCTGCCAAGTGTCACCAGCTGCTGTCTCTGAGAGCACTGCATCTCTGAAACAGAAGTTGTCCTTGGTTTTAGGCACTCAAACCCCCAAACTGTCAAAAATTGAGATTATTTGGCAACTCGAGCATCGACCTTTCTATTCTGGGTTTTGGTGCTGTTGGAAATTAACCTTTTTCAGTGCTTGAGTGTTCCAAGGGTGTGTGACTACTTTTCTTTTCACGTATGCTTGGCTTTATTGGATGTTCTAAGTAATCCTGATATAGGTGCTCCTTTCTCAGAGCTGATACCTGTCGACTTTGCCTGCACATACTTAAAGTAATTCTCATGGTGACGTTTGTTTTCTTTTACTGAGCTCTTCAAGTAAGCACTGCTCTGAAAATGATACCAAAGGAATTTCAGCACCTGACTGTGAAAACAGGTAAGAAGAAAAAAATGTCATGTGTTAACTTCCATTAGAATGTTAATCAAATATTTTTATATAACAGTAAGTCCAAATTAGTGTAATTTGATTAAACCTTGAGATCCTCTCGCTCTCCTGCTATTTTGCTACTGAAATTAGATCTTGCCTCATAATGACTGCTTGCAAGATAAATATTCATTACGACTGTAGGTTATCAAAAGGTTCTTCATGTGTGGGAAGTGTTTTTAACAGCATTTTTTAAGGAGTCTGAAGATTTTCTGTGCAAGAGCATGAATATTGTACTTCTTGGTAAAACCCCTTCTAAAGTATGGAATGTGTAAAGTTTCAGTAACTATTTTGAAGTGGCCTGTTTCTTTCTGAAATATTTTTCATATTTTCCTTTTGAAAACACAGATCTTGAGGCACTGAGGCAAACTTTGGATTCAGTGAGGGCTTCTTTGTTGAAACAACCCCTGATTTTTATCTCTTCAACTTCAGTGTACACTCCTCGTTCCTATCATCCTGGAAAATGCTATTTCTGGAACAGCATGTGTCAGAATTACCTAGCTGCTCCAGAAACTGCCCATGCATTTAGTTTGGTTCATCAGACCTACCTTGCCTTGCTTTTTTGTTACTCTTTTTCTTAAGAGAGTTTGTAAAGCCTCTCTGGTGCTGGCCAAGCTGAAGTTGGGACTTGCTTGCATTTCCTTTTGCATAATGTTTTTACTTATGAAGATATCCTTGATTTAGAAGGCTGACCCCACATGTCTGTCACAGCAGTTTTGTCTTACAGCCCGATTTACTCATGTCTCCTCAACAGCTGCATGCCTCATTTCCCAACTCTTTTTTTTTTTTCCTCTGGCTTCTTCCCAAACACTTGGCAGCTGCCAGATTTCCTATCTTCAGCTCCTGTTCTCAAACGACTGCTGCTGCTCCTTCACCCACACACTTGTGCACTTCCCTCTCCGAGCGAGAGGATGGTCGTTGCAAGACTTGCAGTTCTGTTCTCCTTCCCCTCTGGTTTTGCTCAGGAGTGCCCCTGGGAGTTTATCTTTCAGTTCAGCAATTCCATCTTGGCTACAATTAGGGGGAAAAAAACCTTACTCTCACCTGCTCATCTCCTTTGCCACTGGCTCTTTTCTCCCTGTCCTTCATCTCTTTGTCAGGGACATCATCCCAATGGTGCTGTGCTCCTCCAGCAGTGTTGCTGTTTTGATAGTGAAGGAGAGGGTGGCAGAGCTTCACCCTGTTGTCACGACTCCTGTCACTGCAGTGGCTTCATCCTTACTGTCCTGCACGTTGAGGGTTGCATGATACAACTGATGCTAGACATCAAAATGTTTATCCAGTGGGTGAGATACAGCACAGTAATTGAGTGGTTATTTCAGGATAGGTCATGATTCTGAAAAATCATTGTAATCATTAGCCTTCAGAATGAACAAGTTTGGTTGAAGTAGGTGAATTTTACATCCTCCTTTGGTTATTCATGTGGGCTGTTTATCTAAATTCAGGAAGGATGCTGCTGCTGTGCTTCATTATGGGCAAGTTTTCTTTGCCATCAGGAGGACTAGAAATGTGAAATCAGTAAAAACTCCATATGCTCAGCATTCTGAATATCTGCCTAGTTTCTTGAGGCTCCTAAGTGTGAGATCTTCAGTCTTTTAAAGGATGGAGGGCCAAATTTGTGAGTGTTTCTGACTAGGTCCCCATTAAGTGGGGGTGATTTAGATGGCCAGTCCATGCAATGTTCAGCCTGTAAAGCAAGGAGACACCAGTTAAGTATAAAGTATTAGGCTACAGCCAAAAATTACCCAATCAGCCTCCTTGGGAATGTTAAAATGAAGTGATATTGAAAGAGGGGTGTGGGAGCAGTTAAACACCCAAGCCAGGGTCATAAATAACTTTAATTAGTGCAGACCAAGCTGTTCAATTCATCAAGATCTAGTACTTCAGGACTCATACAAACTTTAAAAGTAATAAATGTAATTATTCAACAGCTTTAATTTTTTTATCACTTTCATGTAAGTTAGGCTCATGTATCCATGGCAATAGAATTATGGAAAACTTGTGGACTAGATAAATATTTTGCATCCTCTTGAATGATTGTTGTGGATGTGTGTCAACTTGCACCTCAAACACAAACTGCATGCAGACCGAGCATGCCAAAATAACTGCCCATTTCATGGAAAACCTGACACAATTATTTGCATGTCCTAATAATGCTTCAATTTTTTTTTTATATATTATAGTATTTCTTCTGATAAGTAAACCTGAGTCTGGGTATGGTGTAACTGTAGCCTTGAGTTCCCTGATTTTTTTTTCAAAAGCTTAAAAGAAGATCCTTGGCAGCAGTATTCTATTGCAATCATTATTAATTAGTAATCATTTTAGGATTCTCTCTTCCTATTGTGCTTTCCTATTTACCTCAACGAGATATCTTTGGAGAGTTTGTCAGTTTTACCTGCAGCTCTTCAGATGAAAAGCTTTCTAAAAGGAATATGAACAGAACTGCAGTCTCTATAAAAGAAGGAAAATTTTAATGTTCTTAAACATGGCTTATCTTGGAAAGGATTTATGCTTCCTATTTCTGTGGCATATATTTAATAATTGTGCATGTAATTTAATAATCAGCAATTTAATCATTGGAAAAATTGGGTCATATGGCTCTAGGGAAGCAGTTTCTGAAGTTGTGCTCTCTGGGAGTTGACACAGAGAGAGGGATTTTACCACCACTGCATATTTTAATAATAATCCCCTTTCCCTCCTTTAGTTGCTAGGAAGAGTTTATTGCACAGACATCTGGGATGACCACGAGCCACGTTGGTGGTGACAGCCTGCTACGATTCACCTTATCAGTGGTCGTTTGTGTCAGTGCCACTTCCATTTGTTTGCCTCCAAAGCACCAACTAGCATGGCATGACCCTCAGAGCAGTTTGTTTCATGAAGAACTAGTGTGCCACATGCTGCCACTTGTCTTCTGTGAGCCTAAAGCCTTCTCTGGAGGGTCTGTGCAAGCCATGGAAAAGTCAGTATTTGCCAGCTGCTAGCACAGGCAGCCCCTGCTCTGTGTTTTGGAGGATCTCTTGTTTTCTGAGTATTCTCAGACAGTGCTGTACAGTAGCTGCTGGTAAATGTCTGACTTGGAAGTAGGCATCTATCCCAACAAAGCTGGAAACTCGGAGAATTTCTTTTATTTTCTCTTGAGTGTTGCACCTTGATTAGCAGAATACTGGGGAAGTACAAGCATTCACTTCAGGTGTGCACTGGGATCATTCATGCTGCTCTAACACCTTGAGGATGTCTCAGTGGGCTGAATCTGAAAGCACTCTCATCTCCAAATTACCTGATGTTATCAAGGAGAGTAACAGGCAAGCCACAAAAGGCTATGTAAACCAAGGAGCAGCCTCAAGGAATTACCCAGAGAAGATTAAGTCAGCACTGTTGCTTTCCTATCCCATAAAACCTGTGCGTGGCAGGATATTTGGAATTCATAAAAGAAACCAATTTTTACACGGAGAGAAATGTGTTTTGATCTACACTTAGCCTGTAAAGCTTTCTACCTTCAAATATCTTCCCTTCTCAGTGGCAAAGTAGAGTCTCAACACGATGTATAAAATTTCTTTATGGATGGTAAGAAGATGTACTTTTATACTAATTAGTTTATTAGGGAGTAATTAAATCTTTGTGCTTTGTGAAGCTGGAGTACTAATGGGTATCTGGACTTAGGAGTAAGGTGTTTTCTGTGGAAAATATATGCTGTTCTTTACATGGCTTTGTCACAACTTCCTCCAGGAGTATAGGTCAGAGCTATCAGACCTGTTGCTTGTCCTGCATTTTAGTAACCAAATTAAAAGGTGAAGTTCTGACTACATGGGGGCTTTTGTATTCTTAGGAGATTCACACACGACAGAAACGAAGGGGAGGAGAAGGGAAAGCACATCCCCATTGCTCATGAGATGAGCATGCTCTCCTAACCACATTTGAAATCCATGTTTTTAATGAGCACTGATTCTGAGGCTAAAGGCATTAATTTAAATGGTGTTTTAAAGGTTCTTTTTTCTCTTCTCTTCCAGCTGCTCAGGAATCTAATGCCCTTAGAGCCAGACCACGATCCAGGTACTGATTTCATTTCTATTTCAGGAGAAGGCATGATCCTCTGGTGTTAGACACAAGGTGTAGGAACTAGTGTTGCATTTTTTTAATTCCTTTATTTTTTTAATAGCTGTTGTGCTGGAAGTACAGCTCAGATCAGGCAGAATTCCTGGGAGGGATCTGTAAGCTATAGACCCTACATAAGTACTGCCCTAGGGCCCTGTGATCTCTGGTCATAAGGCACTGGAACTTTTGCCTGTCCGCCTGGTCCTGGTGCCTTGTCAGGGTGGTGACAGCCTCCAGCCCCAGGGACATTGTGTCAGGACAGCAGGGACCACCCCATTGCAGGCAACAACGTTCTCAGGAATTCTGTGCTGTTGCAACCTGCACAGTGGTTGCATAGGGAGGCAGCTCCCCCAGAAACAGCCGTAGCAACTCAGCCTTCAGATGTGGGTGAGTGAATCCTTTCCGGGGTGAGCATCTACGTGGTTATGACTGGTTGGTGTGTGATGGAAGGACGTGAGGATTTACACTGTTGGGTGCTAGAAAGGACACTTTTTTTTCTTTGAGACATCCAAATTCAAACAGAAACCTCTATCAGGAGCTACTGTGTGTAAAAGGATTGCAGGTTGGGGTTGGCTGTGAGCCATTTGGGTCTATGGCCATACTGTGCATTTGCTTTCAACCTTTTTTTGATGCTAGTTAGAGGGCTTCATTTTCTTTTTTATTATTTTAGATATTTTATTTAGGTAATGAGAGGATAATCAGGAGTTCCCTCACTATGAGCTTGTCAAAGCTGGCTAATAAGGGAGGGTCAGCTATAAGCATGATGAATGAAGTTTGAAATCCTCTGTTCTTAGGACCTACATCCAGGAAAGCTGAACTGCCTTGTGTGCTGTTATTCTGCTGCTAGCCAAAGCTTTTTAGTTTTCATACTGCTTTAAGTTTTCTTGCCGTGTTACTGAATCATAAGTTGCAAATATGCAGAAGTGGGTAAAAAAGATTATGCAGAAATGCAGAAAATAGGAAATACTTAAATAAGTTAGAGAAGTCAGTTGACTGTGACTACTGTCTCACATCTGACTGTATGTCACTGCTTCAGTGCAGAAACTGAGACTAAAGGTTCTTGAGCACATACTTGATCTCAGACCTCCTGCTGCTCTTGTCCACTGTAGCCAGGAGGGCTCTAACCTCTCTGTCTTCAGGGGTGCCTGACTACCAAGGCCATGATTCAGGCCTCTTACAGCTGTCAGCTCGGGCAGATTTTTACCTGGTAGCTGCTATCTTAATCAAAATTAAAGAAAAATAAAGAATTAATCTCAAATGGTTAGGCTGTACACTTCTAAGGCAAGGAAAATACTGCATAAAATGGGAACTAAAAATATAAAACCTTAAGAATCTGCTTCAGAGCTTTCCCAGTTATTTCAAGGGGGTGGGTTAGGCCTAATATGATAAGGCTGTGGAATTCAAAACTCTACCAAGACAAATGATTCAGTAACAGCAAAGGTTTTTGTGTGACATGTACATTTGGAAGCAGTTTTGTCTTCCTCTCCTGTATTTATTGAAGTTTACATCAGAAGCATTGTGTTAGCGCTGCCAAATGTGTATTTCCCTGAAGAGTTGTTTTCTAACAGCAGCTTGTTTGGCAAAAAAAATGCATCCACTTCCCATTAGCAGCTGAAAAATACTGGACACTTCAGTAAAATCAGACTTGTTAGCAAATGCACCACACTGGGGGCTGTTGTGATGTGGAAGATGGACTGGGGCGGGTATTTCACCACTTGTGGTCACTTTGGAACCAGCCAGTTTTTCTGGATTTATGCAGAATTTGGTGACTCTATGAAAAATGTATTCTAATAGGATATTAGAAATTACAAGAGGTGTAATTAAGAGGTGGGTTGAAGTTCCACCTGTCCAAGTGCTACCTTTGAAGTTGGGAAAGGCAGCAGAAACTGTAAATAGCCAGGGGGTAGTTTTACTCAGGTTTATTTGAAATAGTTGCTACAGTTATCCTTGTTCACAGTTAAAAGTTACCTAAGAAGGCCTGAAGCTGTGATAAGGAAGCCTTAAAAACTAGCTCCCTAAACATGTCTCCTTCCTTTCTCTGGAGATGTGGTCCCTCTATTGCCAAATAAAACTGCCTTGTTAAAAGGGGGAAATCTTAGTGATTAGGGCAAGGAGTTTCCACCAGGAACAGGAGCTCTGGGCAGTGCATTTTTAGGTACAAATAAACTTCTGAAATAAAATATTTTCTGTTTTCTGCCCCCTCCTCCCCCCACCCTTCTTCTTCCTCAGGTCTTACTCTAGCACATCAATAGAAGATGCCATGAAAAAGGGGGAAGAGCCCCCTACTCCACCTCCAAGGCCACAGAAATCACATTCCAGAGCTTCCTCTTTGGATCTGAACAAAATATTTCAACAAAACACACAAGGTAAGGAAAGGTTTCCTTTCTTTCCTTCTTTTGAAACCATTTAAGTTGGCTGCATACGTGCCAACTTGATGTGTTTGCACAAACACTTGACTCTGTGCATATGCTTGCCTTTGCTCTAGGCTGTAATACCCTACTCAACAGAATAAATGGTGCTTTCTTGCACTAGGGGAAAAATGAGGGGGGGAAACCCACTGTTGCTATAATTAAGGTGATTGTAGCAACATTTTCTGGCACGATAATGGCAAAATATATGGTAGCCTGTCATCACTGACTGTCCACAGCTAGCCTGGCTGTTTAGACAATTCTCATCACTACAAGCTATTGCAATTTAAATCTATTGTTTGGAGTTCAGAAGCAGGAAGAAAAACCTTAATGTTTAAACTGGGAGAAAGTGAAATTCCTCGTGTGCAAACAGTTTTGATGCTGAAGTCTTCCATATACATGGGGGCAATCAGAAACCATTCTTGGAGTAAAACAAAAAACAACTTAATTTCTTTTGACATTTTGAGGGGAGAAAAGGAAAATGTAGAATAGTGCTGGAGTGAACTGGAAAAAAACCCAACTCTCCAGTGCATTAGTGTTTTAACAGTTTTAAAGTCCTTTTTTTAAGTGTTTTAAAGTCCTTTTTGCCTTTTGCACAGCAAGTGGTGGGAAGAGGAGCTGTTTGGTGCAGTAGTCACCTAGCATTGCTGTGCTTTGTGTCCTTGAACCAGACCAGAGCTTCGTATGGTGCACAGCAGTCATCTGATGTGAGGACTGGGTTAAACCTGGTCATGTTTATGCTTCAGAAGAGAGCCAAGGTCTGACTGTGTCAAGGAATGTTTTAACTGGGCTCTCTAATGTGGTGGTTGGAGTAGAACAGAAAGAGTTTCACTTCTTGCTATACAGAGCTCTCTTTTTTTGTGCAAACAGAAGAGTGCTGCTTTGTGTCCTGTACCCTGAAACTCAATAGGAATAATTTTGGTTTTCCCTGCTGTACACAAAGAAATTGCTGGTCTTTGACTGTAGTTTGTGTTCAGTGATCTGTTGTCTCCAATTTTTATTTCCCTATACATCAAAATAAAATCCCAAAGAGAGCCAAGTTTTCATTTTCTAAGGCAGCAAATCCTATCACAATCCAGATAAAAAGTATAACTGGAAGGAAATAGATTGAAATTTCTCTTGGAACACATATGAAAGGAGAATGTAAATTCTTAACGAAGTCATCCTGTGAATGAAAAGTCACATCTTGGTTTTGAAACTCACCATTACTTTTAAGTAACATAATTTATTCTGGGCAACTTAAATGGACAGTGTTACAGTAAGTGCAGGAAAGGATAACTTGTCCTATCAATCCTCCCTGGAAACAGGACAATTAAGTGAGGGTAAGTAGCTGATTGCTTGCAAAGACAGTGATCTGCTCACTCTAAAACTGCTCATTGCATTTGGTTCAAATTTACAGCTGTTTATATTGGGAACAAAAATTGGCTCTAGGTTGACTAAGCCTAAAGTATAGTGTGCTATCAACTGCAGAAATGTAGAAGGTCTCCCAAAGGTTTAGCTTCCTCCTGTACCTGCAGGTATTGGCCTGTCAGTTTTTGCTGTCTTGAATGAGCCCTGATGGCAATCACAAATATTTGTGGTGATCATCTTCCTCTGATGGAGATGTTCCATGGTTGTGTCAAAAATGTAAATACTATTGGGAAAGAATAAGGAGGAATTTGTAGCCTTGAAAAGTGCAGGGAAGAACTTGTTAAACTCTTTGCAGCCCACCCCAAAGAGGGGTTCAGTTTCAGACAAATTTGTATCATCAGGAGAGGATGAAATCAGCTCATCCCAGTGCACCCAGGTACCACAGTGCAGTTACCTTGCTCTGCTTGGAAGTTAAATGTCTGTGTTGGAAGTTGTATTTTCAGTTCTTTGTCCTATGAAGAAACACTTGTGTGCTCTTTCCCATTAGCCCCCAATAGCTTTTCTTCTACAACATCCTACTGATAGTGTGATTTTTATACAGCTGCTTTCTTTTCTTCCACTTCTCTTGTTTTTATCCTTTTTTATCCTTTTCTCTACTGAATTGATTCTCAGTAGAAAGTCTGGTTTCATCATTTTTTTGGAAATCTTGTTCATCCAGAGACTTCCTCAGGGAATGGTCATTGTTTCCAAGCCAAACTCTTTACCAGAGTGCACCTTGCACTTTCTAAAGGGATGGTTTGTAGGAAGACAGAGGCTTTGAGCACTGTTGCTTTGAACAGAAGAGCCTCCCTGAAAAGGAAGCGTGTGTGTGTGTGTGTGAATTGCACACAGTTGTAGAATATCAAGCTGTGTAACTGCTGACAGTATAAAAACTGAAGTTTCCCTTTGCCATCAGATGATGCAGATACAGATTTACAATGCAGAGGATGTGATTACAATGTACTATTTAGGTTTCTTGGCTATTCAGATAGTAC
This sequence comes from Chloroceryle amazona, assembly GCA_027560015.1. Taxonomy (NCBI): domain Eukaryota; kingdom Metazoa; phylum Chordata; class Aves; order Coraciiformes; family Cerylidae; genus Chloroceryle; species Chloroceryle amazona. The sequence goes on along the minus strand of JANHFX010021322.1, from coordinate 29,645 downwards.
AGCCTGGCATAAATATCACACCTGATGTGCTTCTAACAACAGGTGCTTTCACTCCTAAGGTCCTTTTGACTGAATTTTTGCTTTGTGTTTTCTCCCTGATTTTTTTTTTTCCTTCCTAGTTTTTCAAGAATAGTCTCATTGTCACAGCTGAACCCCAAAACTCAGCTGGAATGACCATTGCTGCTAGCACCACCATACTGAAACCCAGCAGAAACCCAGACTGCAAAATTGGCCATTTTAGTAGCTTTCAGCCTATATCCAGCACAATTAGAATAATCCCATTTTGGTACATGAGATTTTGTTCTACTAATTCTTGTTCAGAAATAATCCTGGTTTTTGCAAGTTTGGTACATAATCTGTTCCCACACCTGCAAAGGAATGCTCAGTAGTATTAAGTCTTATTTTCAGTTCCTATGTGGTTTGGAGCAATTTTTCTGTCCTTTAAAAATGAAATTTTAAAAAAGAATGATCTTTATTCTTTTAATCAGTTCAGCCAAAGACTGTGGCAGATCCTTGTTGCAGGCATTGATTTTTCTGAGTGCCTTGTTTTTCATTTACTGCTTCTGTATCATGTTTGTCACCAACTTTGATGCCACTTTCCATGCAAGTACATCCACAGAGAGCATTTATCCGTGGTAGCTGGCGTGTCCAGCAATGCATCAGGCACAGAAACTGTGCTTTGAAGTCATTGAATTGGGAAATAACTGCACCTGAAGGAGGCACCTTCATTCATTCTCCATAGCTGTGCTCCTCCTGAGATGCTGTAACTAATGTTACCCAGGAAAAACATTTAAACAAAAGAATATATTGAAAGGCCTCCCCTTCTGAAATGTCCATATGCAAATTTCTGTGGAGACAGAAATCTCTTCTTGTTGGTTTTTTGGGGGGTTTGTTTTCTTTTTTAATCATGTCATCTTTACACTGGCATCTGAGAATTCAGTACTGCTTGATTCTCAGTGTTTTTCTTTTTGTTGAATATATAATCTCTGGCATTCAGCCTGTGTACATACTAAGAAAATACTTGGCTAGGTTTTATGCATTCCTGGAAAGACGACAACAAGTTTTAAGTAGAAAAAAAAGTCAATTTAAATGGATGCATGACCTTGTTTAGAGCCATTTCTTCTCTAGCCTGCTGGCTATTCAGATATATTCCAAGAGCTCCCAGAGTGAGACCTGCAATCCTGTGGCCCTCAAAGATCTCCTGTACTGCTCGGAGAGGTCGTTTGCAGAATTACTTGCTCTCCTGGGCTCCTCGTGCTCCTTGCAGTCTGTCCTGTGATCTGGGTGAAGGAGCAGGTATCAAGGGGGACAGAACTGCCCCAGCTTGGAGCCCAGTGGGCTGGCAGTCTTGGGGTAACTCTGGGGCTGGAGGAAATCTCAGCTTAAGTATTAAAATCCAAAAATTTATCCATTGTCTTCTGGTATTTTGCTCAGTTATGTTTTCTGACCATGACTATGAAAGAATTTACTTCTGGCCAGATAGAGGCAGTTTCAGCAGTCTTGGTCTTGTCAGATGGACACAGATGCCTCTGAAATACGTTCTGTTTCCCACTTAGTTTAATTTCTGAATTGCATAACTTCTTTTAATTAACAGTTCTGTTGAACAAAGGATACTTGTTTGGAAAAGATCAATTCCTTTGAAATAACAGGATTGTCACAAAGGGTGTAATTTCACATTGATATGGAAGCAGACAGAATATCTCCATGTAATTCATCAAAGCAGCCACATAACTATTTACAAATGAATTTTTCACTGGAGGTTTGCAGCACTCATTTACTTTTGAAACTTGCCTCCTGCTGGGGTTGGCCCTGCAGTGAAGAACGCGTGGAATGCAGGCACCATTTCTTACATCCCTTTATAAGCAGCTACTCCCTGGAACCTGGATTTGCTCCCTCAGGGGGGCTGGTTTCAGCCAGCAGCATGGGGCTAATATTTTTTATTATTTTTTTTTCCCCTTTTAAAATGGGAAGTCTTAAGTACCATAATTGGTAAGGGAGAAACAGAGTTGGCATTTGCTTGTAGGTGCAGTGTTTTCTGCTATGGATCATGTTTTAGAATCATAGAATTGTTAAGGTTGGAAAAGACCTCCAAGTCCAGCCTTCTACCCAAGGCCTCCATGACTACTTGACCATGTCCCAAAGCACCACATCCATCTGTTGTTGAACATCTTCAGGAACAGTGACACTCCCACTTCCCTTGGCAGCCTGTTCCAGAGCTTAACTACTCTTTCAGTAAATAAATTCTTCCTAATATCTAATCTGAACTTCCTCTGTCACAACTTGTGGCCATTTCCTCTTGTCCTGCCCTTAGTTACTAGGGGAAAGAGGCCAACTGGCCTCAACTACAACCTCTTTTCAGGCAGCTCTTAACTACAGTCAGATCTGTAACCTCTGCTTATCTCTGCATGGCTAGTGGTGGCTACCAAATGAGAAAACAGCCCCTCTGCTCTAAATGTAGTGTTCAAAGGAAAGAAACAAGGCGACAGATTCATCGGTGTGCATCAGCATTCCTGTCAGGGAGATACATGTTTCCCCATATCACTTCTACATTCCTCATCTCCACATTTCCCATGCAACTTCAAGTGGTATTTTTATTGTAAGACTTTGTACGAACTTTTCTGCAGCCTTCCATTTTTGTTTGTGCTAGAGGAAGACTGGTGTTGAGCATCACATTTTATCCTCTTTATCGTACCTTTGAAGAAGACTCCTTGTTACTGCCTTTGCTTCATCAAACCCTCATTACTTCACTCAATTCACACAACCTGCTCTTGAATCTATAGGGTTGGTGGATTTTATTTGTCAGGTATGGAGGTTTCTGAATCATAAGTGTGTACTGAGGTGTCTTTGTTTTTTATGTATGCCCAACCACAGCCAAATTTTATGTATTTCTGTGTGCTTTCAGTCCACATATCAAATAAACTGATGCTGTAGTTGTAAGCCAGCAGGATGAAGGAAGTGATCATCCCCCTGTACTTGGCACTGGTGAGGCCACATCTCAAATACTGGGTTTGGTTTGGGGTCCCTCACTACAAGAAAAACATGGAGGTGATTGAACATGTCCAAAGGACAACAAAGCTGGTGAAGAGTCCAGAGAACAAGTCTTATGGGTAGCATCTGAGGGAACTGGTGCTGTTTTATCTGGAGGAGGCTGAAGGGATAAGCTGCAAGTCCCTGAAATGAGGTTGTAGCAAGGTGAGGGTCAACCTGTTCCTCCAGGTAATAGGACAAGGAAATGGCCTCAAGTTGTGCCAGTGGAGGTTTGGATGGGTTATTAGGAAAAAAACCCATTGCTGAAGTGTTGGTCCAGGCTCCACCACTTGAAATCACCAGCCTTGGAGGTACTTAAGAGATGTGTAGATGCTTAGTGACATGGTTTAGTGGTGGACTTGACCATTCTAGCTTAACGATTAGACTTGATCTTGAAGGTCTTTTCCAACTGAAATGATTCTGTGATTCTAGGATTCTGTTTGCTAGGAGATACCTGTATCTGATGAGGTTAGCTGTCTGCAGGTCTTTGTTACTAAAGGCAAACTTCTAAGGGGTTAAGCAGGAGGTTATGTTGTTTGTGTTGCCATAAATGCATATTTCTCAACTCAATTTTTGGTTCAAAGCTGATGTGACAAGGGGAACCTGGGATACTAATGTCCTTTTTCATGCTGAATTTAGATCACAGTGAATTTAATGAATTTTTTAGAACCTGTTTGTCTCACTGCTCTTGTGTTGGTCTTGTTTTAGTAAAATACAGCTACTTTCCTGGGTAGTACTGTGCTGTCTTGCATGTTACTGTGTTGAGTTTATTAATCAGACCGAAACATTAATTAGGAAGGTGACAGTTCTGAAGGCCCTTTACTGTAGAACAGCAATAATGGCAAATAAGATCAGCAAAAGATGTCATTGCACTGAGCAGCATTTCCACAATATACAACAGCTTTGATGTTGCCAGCTTGACTCAGTTAAGTGCAGAATCAAGTTAATATCTTTGGTTGTAAGGATTGTGACAACAACTGCAATTGTAATTAAAATGTATCTTGAGCATAAACCATAGAGAATACAAAGCTGACCTGTTCATACTCCAGCCTGCAGTGAAAATACTGTGGAATGCTTTCTTAACATAAATATTGCAAAAAAAGGGGTTTTTTGAATAGATTTTGGGTTTGTGGTTGGTTTGGGTTTTTTTTCCCCCTCTCTTTTTCTCTTTTGGGACTCAGCTCCTGATCTGTTACTGGAGCTGCTGTTTTCTTCTACTCATTTTCCCTTCAGAATATCTCTAATTGCTGAACTGAACTTACTCTGAATAAAATATGAATCTCTTCCCTCTGATTTGAAAGGAAGAGTTTTGTGCCTCTCAACCCATTACAACTTTTTATGAAGGATTTATGTGTTTACAACTCTGTAACTTACTACTGTGCCCAGCAGAGCAAGGACATAATTGATGTTGAATAGGCTGGAGAAGATTGTGAGGACAAATGTATGACTGGTTACTGCATAATAGGAATCTGAGGGGGTAACATTTCTGCATTTTAATTTTTTATGCCAGTCTGTAAGGGCTGAGTCCAGATGAAAACTGGGGTGGATATTACCAGCCTTTCCAGAGTAACTGTTTCTTGACCATTTATGTAAATTGAACTTACTTTAAATTTATTTTCCCCCATCTTCCAAATCTTAACTCTTGTCTTTCTGGGGCTGAGGAATGGTTTACAGTCTGTTTTCATTCTGTTGCACGTGGTTAAAAATGAAATTTTAATCTAAGACCTCTTTTTCTACTGAAAAGCATTAAGGTTGAAATATTCTTGACTGACCTATTTTCATGATCTCACGTGGGTTACTCTGTTGTGTGAAAAAACGTTGGTGCATCATGGCACAGCTTTCCAGATGAGGCTGTTCTCATGTGGAACAGAGGGGTGAGTTGCCTCCCTTGTGGGGGAGACCCTGGGGATGCCGATGTCCACAAGCAGCATTTGAGCCACAGGTGGGATGGAAGGTGGTGTGGGGGGTGCCCCCTGCTCTTCCTGCCCTCACGAACCTTCTCTGAGCTGATCTGTGTCAGAAACAGTCACAGGCAAACAGTGCCAGATCCTCCAGCACTCCAGCTGGGATCACCAGAGGTGAGAATCTCTGCCAGTGTAGATCTGTGCAAGGTAGGTGGAGGGACTGTGCCTCCCTGTGGGTGGAGAATGAAGCTAAACATGAAGTGAGAAGGCACAAAATGATGAATGTATTTGCTTAAGGCACGAGGGAGGAGGGAGAAACAGTCCCCAAATAGGAATGTACAGAAAAGGAAGGAGTATGAAAAGAATTAACTAAAAAATTAAGACATTTAGAGAAAATGAGGGGTGAGAAGTTAAAAATACAGATGTGGATCTAGGATGCAGAAAATAAGTATTTAAAAAAAAAGAAAATTTTACATAAAACATGCTGGATTTCATGGATGTGGCATTACAAAAAGACATCATAAAAGTCACCTCTATCGGTGCCTTGCTTGTTTCATTTGATTTGAAAGTGACCCACCATATATGTAAGCACACCAGTGTGCTAAATGAAGTCCCACTGGGAGTTCTGGCTCTTCCTAATTACCTGGGTAATTTTCCATGCAATGGAGGTATGAAATCTGTTCTGTATGATTGGCACGTGAGACACACATGTAGCAAGCCATGATATCAGGTGTGTATCACTCACCGTGACACATGAAGCTTTGCTGCTGAGCAGGTTTCCAAAACTAACTGTGAGGAGAGAGGTTATTCTGGCACTGGTGATGCTCTGTACAGTCTTTCTACAAACCTGATGACAAAATTAATATCAGGAGTCTAAAATCTTTTTTTTGTATTGCTGTTACCTTCTGAGGAGACATTAGTAAGTATTACTGAAAGAGATCCCTGGATAAATAGCTATTGCACAACTTGAATCCTTCATTAAAATTGACATTCCTGGCTACTGCTTGAACTTTTTGTAGGCATGTTGGTGGGGATTAATAAATCAGACTTCCTGATAAAGTTATTTTGCAGTCCCCTTAACGGCTGCTGTCAGGAGTGAAGTAAATGAAGGACTGCAGAGAACAGCATCAGTGTTACGGGATATCCAAGGACCAATTTCAGTGAACAAGAAGAGAAGTTTTGTGAGACAGAGGTAAACAGAAACCAGCATAGAAACAGAACTTTTCTGTGGTCTGCCTTTGGCAGCAGAAGCAGGAAAAGTATCTCAAAAAACCTCTCCAAAATCACGAGTGAAATGGTGCAAATGCCAGCTGCTCAAACCACCTCAGGAACCAAAGCCTTAGGTAGTTTGGGAACTGAAGAAGGTGTCCTGTTGGCTTGTCTTTTTTGAGCTGTTTTCAGTTTTCTCCCACTTTAAGTCCTTCGATGGTCCCCACCCAGTTGCAGAAGGGGAGGCAGTGGTGTTGGCAGGGAAGCAAAATAGAAGCCAGAACCTGAGTGTAGGCTGTCTGGATCCAGGCCAGCCTAGATGCAGGCTGGGTTTGGTTAGGGCTGCACCCTTGGTGTGAGCTGAGAAACTCAGGCCTCTTTCTTTGGTGGTCACCTCTTTGGTGACCACTCTGGAGTGGTCACCAAAATAAGAGGGGTGATCAATATCAATTTTCCTTTGTCTAGAAAGGTACAGTATGGCCCTTGGCCCAGGAAAAGCACTACTTAGTCAGTTCAGATGAGAAACAGACTGCTTTTATTAATCAAAAGCTTTAACTTGCCTAAGGTGATACTCAGGATAAGGTGATGGACATGCAAAGCCAAGAAGGAAGACAACTGCAAAGAACAGAAATGACCCAAGTACCTGAGGTGGGAGTGTTTCAGGAAGCAGAGCTTTAAATGCTGCCATTCCACTATGCATTGAGTTTATAAAGACCATGCACCCAGAAGCTCAGTATTATGGCAGTGTTTGTCCATGCTAAGAACAAGTGACTATCACTGGGTCAGAGGGTTGCAGCACATTGCTCTTAAAAGGGTCCAGATTTGTTCCACCCTAATTTTGGCATCTTCCCTCACTGCTGTGCCCGCTGAGCTGAAGATCTACTTCCCATAATTTACCCTGACTATTGTGATTTTGTGTTTTTCCTTGATCTGCTCTTCTCAGATCAAAAAAAGTCAAGTAAAGGAGCTATTTGGATGGTCAGCAGTGATTGGTATTTTTCACTGCTGAGAATAGTAAGTGTTGAGAGCTTGTGTTGTTCACGTGGGAGGCTGGAGGCAGAGTGGCATTGCCAGATAAGGTGGCAGGGCCTGTTCTCAGTGTACAATTGCAGCCTACTGTTTGTTTGGAAATATTAATCCAGCTTCAGATTGGAAAATCTGGTTGTGTGGTGTCCCGTTGGTGCTATCAGCCCTTTCAGATTGCCAAAACAGGGCTGAAAAATGGTCCTGGAGCTTTCCGTTCAGATACTTGGCCATAAAATGTAAACATGCTAAGTAAAGAGGCAGGATTTTTTTGAACTGAAAGCCTTATCCCTATCTTTGTGGGAGTAACTTTTGTTTTGGAACCAGACCTCCCCCGGGGTGCGCGTTTGCTCTGAGCTGGTAATGCCATCGCTGACAGCAAGAGCTGATCTGTGTGGTCTCCCAAGAAGGCAGGCATTCTGGAATAGCCTAATGTTGGAAGACACCTGCTGACACACAAAAAACTGATGAAGATCTGTAAATATTGTGCTTTTTTTAGAGTAGTGACACTCAAAGGCTGAAGCATGCAGCAGTTGTCAAGCTTTTTTTTATTGCCTTGTGGGGGGCAAAAAGTGAGTTTGTAATAAGTTGATAGAAGTCCCCAAAAGTCAAGTAACATTTGTCTAGCAGTTGTGCTCCCAGAAGCATGATTTCCTCCTGACAGCAGGCTGAAGATGTTCTGCAACAGCAGGAGTTTTCTGAATAGTTAATGAGTAGCTTAAGTTAGAATTTGCAGGATTAAGAGGAGGAAACTGGGTCAAACACGCATGGTGTAAGCATCAAACTTCTTTAATGCTAAATTCACCTCTTGCATTTGTGGGGAATGTGTGTTGGTGGCTTGTTTGGTTTTCTTTGGGCTTTTGTTTGTTAGGGCTTCTTTGGTGGTTGTTTTGGTTTGTTGTTGAGGGTTTGGGTTTGTTTTTTTTTAATTTAACCATTTGAAGGAAAAAATATTTTTCCCCTTGGGATTTAGTGTGCCAAATCTCAGGAGACTTTTGGAGCTTTAACTGTTTGGAGAGCAGAGGTGATACCCCCACAGTGATTATTGCAGGCAGTGGTGGGAGGGTGCAGGGTGCATGGAGGTTCCATTGAGCATCACAGCACAGCTCCCACAAGCTTTCCTGAAGATAAAGAAATGCTGTTGTACGTTTGTACTTGTCTGTTACTGCAGCTTGAGGCTCCTGAAGGCTGCTGTTTGAGTTAGATGGTGTTTTCAGCTATTGTTACTAGATGTGACTGCTCAAGCCATTGCCAGCTCTCTGACAAAGTAAGAACCTGATGTTCAGATGAGAGTCCTTTCCAAAGATCAGTTGTGTGGAAGAGATGGGGAATAGAGTGACAAAATCCTGCTGGTATTGCAGTGGTCTTGGAAACAGAGATAACTAAATGCAAGAGAAGGGATCCTAATGGCCATGGCTTTTTTCAGATCTCTTAACACCTGTAGGTGTGTTAGGGGCTCCTTTCTTTAAGTTGGCTTTTAATTGCTCTGCCTCTCTCAGTGGCATTGTGTGCAATGATACCAGGTTTCATTTTGATTCAAGAGATGATACAGAAGATGTAAAAACCTCCTCTGTATTATAAGCCTCTTTGGAACTGTATACAGCCAATGGCTGTTCTGAATGTTTCACCCATGCATTTTTACACCCATGTCACTGTTGGCCTTAATGGTTAACATCTTTTGTCTTCATATTTGCAACTCTGTAGGCACTTTTAGACTTGATATATCAAGTAGGTACATGGCTAGGCTGTAACAGTGGTCTTTGTGGGGTTTTATTTTGTGGAAATAAAAAGCGTGTAAATGTAATGGCTTGCTTAGCATTATTGTGGTCAAAATAATTTCTAAGCTTAATATTGTCTGGGTCTTTTTCTATGGAAATAATCACCAGTGGAAGATGAACTGCCTGGTATCTTTGCCAGCACAGTTTGCTGAGCACTTGGTGTGACAGGAACTTGTGGAGGGTAACCCATAGGAGGACTCCCACCAGTCCTGGTTGGGGTGTCTGTGCTAGCCTAGTTCTCTCTGCAGCTACCTTTGGAAGCCATCACCTGTCCTGTAGGTTCATCCCATGATAGGTTTTAAGTACTCTTGGGAAACAGAGTGGCTGGACCTCTGTGATTGTTACCCTCCCTTTGTGCTGGCTCAAACCAAAAGCTGACATTGCATCCTGTTAAAGGGCCTGAGCTATCTGTTAGGATTTGTCTTCCCTTACTTCTCACTCTGAAATAGCCCCAATGCGTAACAACATACAAAGAAAAAAAGATAAAGTTTAAAAAATTGAGTTCTTTTTTTTATTTGTTTAGGCTTCTGTCCTATTCCATTGCAGGTGTTTTCGTTTTAAGGCTGTGCTCCATCCCATACTATGTTTTATCTGGACTAAATGCTGATGGCTATGTGGGATGCTCAAGCATCCCTTTTTTAAAAGGCAATACCGTTACGTGACAAAGAGCAAAGTCCCAAAGACAAGTAGACCCTTTTTCTGAGGTTCTTTAGCTAGAATTGGATTGCTTTAGCTACAGCTTTTATGGCTGACTGGCTTCCATCTCTACTTTTTATCGTAACACTGTGAAGTTTGACAGCAGTTAAGTGACTACTCATTCACAGCTGATGAAGTTATTCAAACAAGGCTTTGCTCAATAAAGATCAAGTTTGGTTTCTGCTGTTACAGTGTTGAATACTGCCTCTTCACTAGGCGTCGTGGAAATAAATTTGGGGTTTATTTGGAATTAAAATAATTATGGACTTGTTTGCTTGGTTTTTTTATCATCATCTTCTGTTTCTCTCTGTTCAGCTGTGAGGTCTGGCTGGTTGCCCCCACCACCACCTGCACTGCCCCCTCGACCTTCTGTATCTCAGGTATGGACGATGGTTTAGCATTTTGCTGCTCATGATTCACTGTCTGTGTTCCCGTTACAGTGGTTAACACAACTTGGCTTGGACACCACAGCTGCTTTTGCTTCCAAGTTAATGCAAATCTGCAGTTTGCTCTGCACTTCCATGTGTGTCCTCCTTCATTGGTCTGTCTAGCCAGTGATTGCAAGTGTTAAATTACAGACTAATTAAGTGTCTTTGTAGTGGTGCTGACATGCACCCACTAGACAAAACTGTAAATTAAAAGCTAGTAAGGCTAGTCTACTAATTAGTTTCATGCCTGAAAGGCATGGGCTTGATAACCTGCTGTTTGCTTCTCAGGCTTCAAATGCTCCGAGGACATCTGCTAAGGGAGCTGCCACAGCTTGTAAGGGAATGTTTCATCCGTGGCTTTAAAAAATAATGCTGAAAGGAAACAATACCATATCAGTTATGTTATTACATTTCGAGCCATTAGTGGTGTGCTTTTGTTTAGCCCTTTGGATGAGTGTTTGTTTGGTTTTAGAGCACCACACAACCACAGCCCACTGTGAATTGACTAAATCATGTGCATCCAGATACTTCATGTTTTAGAAAATGATGGAGGAGCAGAATCTTGTTCTCTGTATGTTGTTGGCTCTGTTAAGTCTTAGGCAGCAGCATGCTTCATGTATTAGTCCTTTAGGTGAAGCATATAATAGAAAGCAAGTCAACAGGGGAGATAATAGACCACTACATATAAAAACTTGATGAGACCCCTTCCTTGGACCAGAAACAGTCCTCGAGTTTTGGATCTGCTCTTAAGAGTCTACTGTCGAACACCTCCTGCTGCACACTGCTTATGATAGAAATTACCAAAGGCTTGTTGCCACCCCCAGCTCCACCAACATCTTGTTTCCCCCTTACTCTCCCCAGCCTTTTTTAGCATCTGGGTGCAGCTGGTTTCTACCCTGAGGAGTGTAGAGCATTCCAGTTTGAGCTCCCATGCTTCCCCCAAGTCAATACAGCATTAGCCATACTGCTAGGACCACGTGCTCCTCGGTGCACCCATCACATCCTTCTTTGTCTAATGCTCCTCAAGAGCAGCGTTTCCTCTGGCTTCCTCAGATCCCGTGGCATGGCTCCCTGCCTGCCTTGTGCCTTCAGCAGCTGTTGCTGCAGCCCAGTGCTGGCCCTCCAGCCTCTGCTTGGGCTTGCCACAGCCAGCTCCATGAGGTGGAAGCCCTCTCGCTGCCACTGGGAAAAAGCAGCAAGTAAAATCCTGGGGTTTGGGGGGAACAAATGGCTTTTTTTCAAGCAAGGTTCTGTTGGGTGTTCATTTTCTCGAGCTAGATTGGTGTTTCCTTAATGGGGCAGTAGGGAGAGGTGTTTGTGTGTCCAGCAGCTTCCTTGCCACATCACAAATACTGAACCAACTGCTCATCCTACACTGGGCCATTCAGAATACAGCACCTTTCTGAAACGATAAACACAAAAAGGTTCTTGTGTGAAATTCCTGACCCAGTCCTTTCCACTACAAAAACCTGGCTTCTGAAAGGAAAAAAAAAGTGGTTACTGTGTCTGCTCAGTAATGAATACATTATATAGCTGATGCTTTGCTTACATGCATCACTTAGATTTATTATGTTTGTGAAGATATTTAATATCTCAAAAATATTCTTGTTCTGATGTCCAGAAAAAAAAAGTACATAAAGCCAGTTCTTAAAAACACAAAACCTTCACCCTCATCCCATTGTTTATTTCATCTCCAAGCGTGTCGTTCTGTGGTAAAGGTAACAGACAGCAGGGATGTGAGGTGGGGTCCTAATTCAGCCCTCTAACCCTTATGGCAGCAATAGTAAGCATATGGATTACATTAGTCCGGTGGGGCCCTTGATTTAAAGAGCATGAAGAAGCTGGAGGGGAGGGATCTGCTTTCAAAACTGAGGCAGGATGAAGAACTGAAGAAAAGCCACGATGCTGAAATGACACATTCAGCTTTTTTCCTGTTTCAAGATTGACCAAACTCTTCTTAAATTTCTTTTTTGACTGACTTTTCAACAGTGTTGTTGAAAATCCTTTTTTATTGCCATAACATTTTGCTATATGCCTGCAGTCGAGCACTGTGAATGACAAATGTAGCTTGGAAATGAACTCTGCATATTTCAGGTGGCTGTGCACTATATAAGTATGTTCGTTGTGTGATTATTTTGGCTCTGCTTTGGAAATCAGTTGATGGAGGAGGAGAAGGAACTAATTTCTTCTGAGGAGTACAGTTTTCTAGGGATGACTGAGAAGCAGCCTAAACCAATTGGCTCTTTAGAGTGAGATTAAAGGGCTCATGGGATGTAAAGGCCAAAGTGCAGAGAAGAGAGGTACCAAGGGGTAGTTATTACCTTTCAGTGGAGCAGAAGTCCTCCTGTGAGCTTAATCAATAGCAATACAGACATGATTGCATCTTGACTTTGGTCCTGGGTTGCTGTTGGGTTTAGTAGAATTTGCTTCGGCCTTTAGGAAAACGTTATTTTTCCTGTCAGACCCTCCAAGGTAATCAAGCCTGGTAAGTTCCTAAAACACTGGTTATTCAGAGCGTGCCAGACATCTCTAAGCACAAACTTCCTAAGCTATGAAATCATTACTAAATTATCTCCATGTCCAACTCTGTCACCGTAGCGCAGTCAGCTGAATAGCCAGGGAGCAGGACTCTGTTGCTGGATGAATATAGCCCAAGGTAAAACTTAAACCTAAACCTGCTGTGGGCTTGACACCAGAGCTCAGGGGACTCACAGGCTTCCCGTGGGAGGCTGGAGTCTTGGGATCCTGTGAGGTCTTTTAACCCAAATTCCAGCCCATATCTCTCTGAATTGGGTGCTTCTAGTAAGATGTGAAATGCAGAGTGAGAAGCTTTATTAGAATTCTTAACTTGTGTTGCTTTCCTGTTAAAAAATAAGAAAGTAATTCAAATTTTGCCTAAACTTTATGAAGGGCACTTGAAAAGCTTACAAAAATGGAAACAGACAAAGAGGAGAATTTTATTTTGGATAAGTTATTTTGAAGTGGGATTTTTTTTACTGCTGTGGATATATGCCTGAGTGTAACTTCCCTGACACCTTCTGTAATCCCCAGTAGCACATCTCCCACTTAGCAAGTCTGCAGCAGCTGCTTAGATTTAAGAATAGTTTTATCTGTATCAGTTTCCTTATTTCTTCAGACTATAAATTTTAATATGGTGCAAGCTATTGGACAGACTTAGGACACTGGCAATGCCTCACCTCTTGGTCACTTCCCATGACATGCTATGGTTAGGTCTTTTCCACTCCTTTTTATTTTGTATTTTATTTTTTTAATAGGGATAACCTCTAGCTTGCTGAAATAACCTACTGTGGTTTTTTTTTCTGGGCTTTTAGAGGACTGGATTCAGTGGCTTGGGTAGTTTTTCCTGATCCTGTGTTCCTAACTTAAAGGCAAACTGAAGTCATCAAGGGAAAATGACATAAAGATAGCCCCAAAACTTTTGTGGGGGCTCAGGGCTGTACACAGGAGATTTGTGTAGCTTGGAGATGCTGAGAATGATGATAGGAATGTGATAGCTATTTAGGTGATTTGCAGTGACATGAATTTCAGCTAGGAAATTACTTCTGGTTGCTTATGAGTAACACTCCACTGGAACCAAATGTGTGTGCATATCTCCTAAAAGCCTCAGTTGTTGTTATTTTTAATGGAAAACAAAATAATACTTTATTGCTGTTGACTTTTAAGCCTACAAAAGTAATGTACTACAGCTGCTTACCCTGGGAGATTTAGTAGCATATTTATGTGAATAGGAATTACAGCTGAACACTGAAGAGCAAATACAACTTTAGGCTCTTAACCAACATCAGCTCATTATCTGCAGCATTGACCAATTAGATCAACGTTCCTTTATTTAAATTACTCTTATTTCAGACCTTCCTGTCCAGTAATGGAGGCATATCTTCAATCCTGCCCGTGTTGTATAAAGGGATTTGAAAACAGTGTGACTGGAAGAAAGCCCTGTGTATCTTGGCTGGAAAACTGATGTTCCTAGTCTCTTTTCCCAGAGTCTAAATTTTAAGCCTGGTGGTTTTGTAAATTCATGCTGGGTTTTGCTGAACTTTTATTTCTGCAGGCCTTGGGAACTGGTTTCCCAAGGTTTTGACAGGAACTGAAAAAAATAATGGGTGAAGTGTTGAAGTGGAGCAGGTAGGCAGCTGTTAACATCAGCAAATTGAAGTATTCTGATTACAGTGCAGCTCTGAGGATGAGCTCAGAATTAAGCTGTCAGTTTAGTGGATGTTGTTACCATTAGAAGTTATTGATTTGGTGAAATCATGATGGGTGGGTGACCCTGCCCAGTCACAGGCACCTGGTGGTGTTGGGAAGCAAAGGTAGTATTGTTTTTAACATATCAAACATTCTGCTCTCCAAATGTTACTTCATAACTCTTTGAAGTTTTTTGGCCATTCATCATCCAGAATAGCAAGTGAAACCTGGGACCCAGTTCAAGAAGTTGTCTCTAAGATGTTTCCAAATTCTGCTGGATCCCTGGAGGGACACAAGCATGAGGGCTGCTCAGGCTGGACCTGTAACCATCAGCTACACGTGCCCATGCGATCCATGGCTCCAAAGCCAAGAGGTAGGAAGGATTCCCATCGGTCCTGCTGAGACCTCTTGGCCTTCTGAGTGGGATGGCCAGGTTCAGGCTCCATTCTGGGAGCTGGTCCAAGGGTCCCCCCAACACTAATGCCTTTGGCAAAGCCGAGATACATGGAGGATGAGGTTGGGTTTGCTTATCTCTGTTACAAGGTTGGTTGGAGGAGTCAGCTGAGGTGCTGCCTTACTCTGTGAAATTATGTGAGGAATTTCAAGTGCTGGCTGGACACCTGTAGTTTTACAAGAAGGAACTTTTTTGGTTATAGAAATAAAAAATTACCAATAAAAAAGTGAAGATTTTGCTTCTGGCAGCATGCTATTTGTATAGACAATGGTATTCTCCCAGACAACCATGTTATATTAAGCCATGCTTAGCTTGCAGTTAAAACCACTTTGCAAGAAGAAGGTGATGGTTTTGATCATCTGCACAGTCTTGGCTGCAGAATAACACGTTGTATAATCAGTGCAGTAGGTCCTGAAGAAGCCCCTAACTGTAATAAAACTGAAAGTCTTCTATAACGTGAAAGATTCTGCCATCTGCCATTGTAATGTAATACAAATGGATTATCTTCCTCTCATGAAAATTAAATATTAAATCTAAACTAACCAGACAAATTACAGTTGAAGAAGTGGTGGAAAGTAGCACAGTTGAAATTGAATTCAGAGAGTAGTGGATGGATGCCATAAACTTCTTCCTAAAGAGGTTTCTGGGAGAGTGGAAGAATGGAGAGTATCTTAATTAAAATGTGTTGTAAAAGTTTTTGCATTTGGCTTTACATTTATTGTAAAAACTACAACAACCCCCCAAAAAAAGCTTAAGAATCCAATGCCTGTATCTCTAGTGGAATGCACATCCCCATTTCTAGCTTATGTTAATCTGGTTTTGTGGAAGTGGAGTATTAAAACAGATTGTTAATGCTTCCATCTGCGTCCTATTCTTTCCTTGCGAATGGGCTGAACATTGCAGCACTTGGTTTGTATTTGCTGCCTTTTTCCTCAGCCTTATCACCAGCCCTCAGATAGCTCGGGGAAAGAAAAAGCTTATCAAAACTTCAGGGCTGCACAGCGCTGAGAAGGCAGGCAGCACACTAAGACCCTGGCAGCTTGTTGAATTTGCATCCCTCTGGGTTTTCTTCCTGTCTCACCATTTTCTGTTCCTGTAACAAGCAATAAAAGGAATTGATGATTCAGGGTGGGACTCCCAGAAACTGGAATTAAGACTTCTTGACTTCTTAGTAATTGGCATTAGGCACAAAAATAGGAATGTTTACAGAAGAGCAAAATACCCCCTGAATGGGCTCGTGTGAAGATCACAGAAGATCGCAGTGGGCACATACTGAGTGTTCAGCACATTTAGTATCCTCCTTTTTCTTACAGACAAGCTGCTCTGCACACTTTTTTTTTGCAAAGCTAAGCAGTGGTGCTCTACAGGTAAAGATGATGAGCTGTTCCAGTGATTGCAGAGAGAATGTTGTTTCTCCACTGACAACAGGGGCTGTTTCCATCTCTGAAGTTAGCCTGGAGCTTAAGTGTGGGTGAGATTGAATTGGGGGAAAGATGGAATATATGCTTCACCTCTTGCAAAAAGGCTCTCAGGTAACGAAGACAAAAGGTCCACGTAGACAGTCTGTTCTGGAAGATCAGTTATGGATTATCTTGAAAAGTGGGGGTGAAATCTACATAGAATCCAGCATTGCAGAGCTAAAGAACTGGAAATGTAAGTGAAGAACCAGTTGTTGAGGTACTGTGTTCTCTTACAGCTAGGAAAATCTTTCATCTGAGGGTTTCAAAGTACTTAGTGCTTAAGTGAGCATTGCATATTCTTTGAGAAAGTATCAGCAGTGAGGAGATTATGAATGGCTGGTCAAGGCTGGTGATGAAATGATCAGCGTTTGTGATTCCTAACGGTGGTCTTAACAGTGAGGAATTATCCGTCCTAAGACTCAACAGTGGCCTTAGGCATCAGGTTGTTCTCTGGCTGTGGCCCTTGTACAGAAATGTTCATGGCCAGGTTTATCTTCTGCCTGGAAGAGTAAGGAGGGCAGGGCTACTGTGCTGGGGAAAAAGGAGATGCTGTCTGTTAATTATCAGGCTTTGGTCTTGGCAATGAAAAGCTGCTGATGGAGCTCACGCAATGGGAGGTTGTCTTGCTCATTTCTGTAGTTACTTAGTTTTGGGAAGAAGAGTCTCTTAAGCTTGGTCTGCAAAGTCTCTGTTGCACTGCTGGTAGCACCCCTGGGCAGCGTGCTCTTTACCTGAACCCTGGCTGTGAGCCCAGCCACACCAGCACTTCCTCACTTCATCCTCTCTGTGAATGTGAGCGAAACACATCCCTTGAAGCTCTTACACTCCTGCAGCTGAATTTTCCTTCGGAAGACCATATTGCATCATGTGTAAGCATTCAGTTTATAAAACAGCGGTGAAGAATTTTAAACCCCAATATAGTGATGGGAAGTTTCAAAGATGTGGCAAAATGTTAAGACCTTTATTGCTGTGATGGAGGGAGGCAGTTTATTGCTGTGCTTCTGAATGAGAAATTAATTCCTATACCCTATACTAAGCAGGGTATAATAACAATTAAGAACTAAATGGAACCTCAGCTGCTCCTGATAGATCATTTTTCTTTACACTCCATCATAGGAGCTTGGACTGGAGCATCTTTGAGCCAGTCTCACTCTGTCCATGACTACAGGGATACAGGGACTGGCTTTCACCCCATGCCCAGATCAGTAAAGGGAGGGAGGTCTGTGAAGAAACCCTCTGCTAATAGAAAAAGCAGAGTTATTTTTCCCTTAAAATCTGTGTGGGGCCAGTGTGGGGAGACAGCAGTTTCCAGATGTATTTGTAAAGCCTCTTGAGCCTTGGCTAGAGGACTTTCCTGGGTTAGCTCAATCAACAAACTCTCTTTACATTGATTCACTGCAGTTAACAAAGGGTGGGGTTTTTTTTGCCTGGGTTAAATGCTGCAAGTCCCTGAACAGAATTCCTTTCAACAGCATACTGTTGGGTTGGGTTGGGTTGGGTTGGGGGTATTTTTTTTGGCACTTGGGCACTTGCATCAGAGGCACGTTGATCTGAGGAATGGAGATGCTAAGTAGAGGAGCTCTGATGGCAGATACCAATGTGTAGCCCTGGTTTCTGCATGCGAGGGAAAGGAGACTGAAGAGCTGATGCTTACTGTGCCCAGCCCGGCTGTCTGCCCTCTCTGTGGGGCAGGCTCCAGCTGCAGACTCCGAAGAGTACAGACAGCTAATTTTTGGTACAATTCTCTGAGCAAAGCACCCAGAAGAGGTCTGTCGCACATGCCACTAGGTGGCACTTCAGGGACATGGCAATCGCTTGGGTTTATTCCTCATGCATGAGCTGCATCACCAGAACTAGTTACTTTTAGGCTAGTTTGACTTTTTTTTGGCTTTGCTTTGGTTTTGTTGTTGCTGTTGGGTTGTTTTTTGTTTGTGTGGGGTTGTTTGTTTGGTTGTTTATACTTTTTATTTACAAATGTAGCTATTTATCTATTTTTACCACCTGCCTGCTCCAGCCATCCCCTGCCCTGCTGGCTTCTGAGCTTCTTGGCATCAGCACTCCCATTTATTTTTGCGTTCAGAACACAGTTTACCCTTTTTTTTCCTTTTCCAGTTCATTTTAAAGGTGTTGTTCCTCAATGAGACCATTAAAAAAAAAAAAAAAGGAAAGAAAGAGAGGGATGATTATTGCTGCACAAGTTTGGGTTGGTTTGGGTTTTTCTTTCTCCCCACCTCCAGCTCCTTTATCTTGCTGTGATTTCAGTTTTCTTGCTTATTTGCAGTTGCCATTGTAGAGTACCAGCCTATTTAGTTACTTCTTTAAACACATTGGTCCTTGAAAAGCTGCATTTTATCTATACAGAAATAAGATGGGGTTGGTCTCCTTTCTTTTTCATCTTGTGGTTTAGTGTGGATGCCAGCAAGAGTGTGAGCACCAGAAACTGCACACCTGGCTGGGTTAGGGGGGTAGCTCATGCTCCCTGAGCAAGAAGGGTCATTAAATGGACTTTTAAAGGTCTTTGATTTTTTGTAGATGGAAAAAAACATTGCTTTTTCCATTTCACTCTCCTGTTTGTACCAGAAATCTACAGTTACAGAAGCAGCACTTCAACCTATGAAAAGCTTTCCAGAATCCAAATATTTAAGATACTAATATTCAAATGCTGGAAAATGATAGGGTGAGTTGTTGGGAGTTTTTGTAACCATCAGATTGTGCTACAGTCGTAGCACACTTAGGAAGGAGGGGGTCAGGAGAGTCTTGTCAGCCTCAAAACACCTTTTCATCCTCTCCCAGATGCATTTTCAGAAAAGATCCCAGCTCTCCCCTCTCTGTGCTCATGCTTGACACCGTATGGCTGGAGAATGGCAGTAACCTGGCAGAACTGCATTCCCCCTGCACCTTGCTGTACAGTTCTTACAGTCTCTGCTATGGAAGAAATGGAGGTGGTAGGAAAATGTCCCTCCCTTTTAAATAGAACAGATTCTCTACTCTCTGTCATTTTGTGTTTAATTTGCACTTAAGCACTGGGAAACTCGCAGCTCTTACAGAGCTTGATGCAGGAACCTCTTGGTAACAGCAAGTGAGGTTTGTCAGTGTGCAACAGGTTGTTGCTGTTATGGCTAAAATTCTGACCCCCTGAAAATTGGATTTTCTCCTTGAATTAGATTTTAAGCACCAGCTTTCACCTGTGTAGAAACAAGCCTTGTTTGAGAGGGAGAAGGATGGGGGGGTTGCCTCTCCTGCCTGGGGGCCGTTGCCAGCATGGCTCCAACTTGGCAGAAGGTGGGAAAGAGGAGACAAGGCTGCCTGCCAGTGCTCAGTGCCCTCAGCCTCCTGCTCCTGCCTGCTTTCCCCATCTCAGAGAGCCAGTCCATGCCTTCTGGACAGAAAACAGCCACGCTGTGTGTATCCTGAGTTCCCTGCTGCATGCCTGGGGACAGGCAGCTTCAAATCCTGCTGCCCTCCCAGAGCTGATGTGCTGCGCCCTGTCCTGGTGAAGCAAACGTGAAAGAGCTGGGGAAACTTCAGGAGGGGCAAAGCAGGAGATGAACCTTCTGTTTTAATTTGCTTCTCGGTCAGGTATGCTAGGAGAAGGGTGCTTTGTTTTGTCAAAGGGTGGCCCTGCGTGGTGAGTGTCAGCTTGGTTTCTGTTTGAAACGTGAGAAGGGAGGAGAGAGGATTTATTTGCCTTGTGTTTTCAGTAACTTTACTGGGATTTTTGGTATAATTCAGACTTTAACTCCAGCCTTGAAAACTTCAAACACTGGGGCTTATTCCAATGGACTTTCGTTGGTGTTAGGAGATGATAAGGTGACAGGGTGCATCCAACATCTTTGTAGCTTTTATCCACTCCCATTAGACTTTCTCTGAGTATCTAGGATGTAAGAGTAACTCTAGAAGAAACTCTGGGTACTAGATCACTTACATTGTATCCTAATACTTCACAGAAAAACTGTTTTTTTTTCCTAACACAATAAAATGCAAGAAAAGGGATTAATTAATAATCTGCAAGAGACATATTCATTCAGCTGTCACCCCAGATCTCCGTTTCCTCTACTGTTGACTTGTTAAAGTAACTTTTCTTTTGTGTATAACGCTTCCTTTCATTGACTTTCTTGTATGTGACTACTAGTTGTTTTCTGTGTGTAGCAATGACTGGTTTGTTGTTGCAGACAGAGCCACCATCTGAGGTGGAATTACATCCTCAGACGAACAGACCCCCGTCGCAGGCAGAAGAAAACAGTTCAGCAAAAAAGGTGAGACCTGAATGTGTTGTACCCTTGTGATTTGCCTTCATCAACAAATGTGGTTGTTTTAAGTTATAAAGCAATTAAACGGAGGGTTAGGGTTATGTTTTTATATGTTTACCTTCTCTGGAGGTCAAGACACTAGAGAGCTGGGATTGCACGTGACATCAGCTCAGATAAATCATTAAGAAAGCTCTTAGTGCATCCACATTGATGCACGTGCTTTAGGAGAGGCAGCTTGCCATTTGTTTCAAATCAATAGGGGCTCGGGAAGCCTTAGGGAAGATAAAAAAAGTGTTTGATTTTACTCGACCCCTGTCTCGCTGTGATTCAGAATTGTGACACACTTCTTGCTTCCAGTTATTGAGGATTTGGTTTTGATGTAAACAGACCTGTTTGCCAGAGGTCAGGACCTGCCACTAAATGTACACAGACCAGAGAGATGTGCTCGAGATGGGCGGTATCTGGTCTGGCTTTGTATGAACACATCACTTGTACTTAATAAGCATCAAAATTACAGTGGCACTCTTCAGTGGCCCTTACTTAGGGATGGAGTGGCCTTAGCAGTGGCTGTGAGCATTTCCCCACTCCTGTCACGCTCCCACTGCCTCCTTCCAGTCCCAACTAGACCAGATTTGGATAGGGGACAAATGCAGATCCTCCCCACTCTGCCCCTCCTGCAGCCAGGGAGCAGCTTGCAAGATCTTGGCTCAGCCCAGCCAAGAACTGTTGGCCAGTGCACCTTGCACAGAGCATCAAGATACTTCTTACCCTTCTTTGCCTTCCGAAGCCTGGTGTGACAGCAGCCAGAGCACCTGTGGAGGACTCTGCTTTTGGGGATTGGATCATTGCTTCCAGTATTGCATCTGCACTGAAAGAGGGATTTAGCCTGTGGATTTGGTAGGTGTTTGGCAGTTTAAGGTAGACTGGGATTGTGTATTTGATGTCTCACCAGTTTATAGTTGTAGAAGACATCCATAAGTTCCCCACTTGCCAAACGTGGTTATGTTTGCAGGGAGCTGCTCCCATGTGTAGGATTCAGAGCACGGTGTTATCTGAGATCTGTGCAGTGCTGATGTCCTGACCAAAAGATCTCATAATTTTTATTTTATAGTGTCAAAACCCCTTGTTTCCTAGTAGTTCTAATTCCTCTAATAATTGTAATCCCTCTAATACTAATTATTGATGGGTTGATGTTGTTTTCAATCTGCTTCACTCTCTTCTGCTGAGTCTGGCTGCTCACTACAGCGTTAGGATTTTCTTCTTACAGTTGCTGGGTCATTAAATGCTTCTTCATTGGTTTGGTTTGGGTTTTTGTTTGATTTTTTTTTTCTTTATTAACATTTGTCCAAAATAGAGTAAGGAATATAGTCTAGCCTGGTAAAATGTGCTCTTTGCAAGTGATAATAAAATTTGGTCTCTGGTGTTGACTGTGGTACTAAACTTTGTCAAATCACTTTCCTCTTTTTGAATCTTAGCTTTCTCCTCCATGAAATGGGGCAGTAATGGGCATACTCCTTGTGAAAGAGATCTAACAAGAAAATACACTGAAAAGGTTATATTTATATTTCAGATTTGAAACAGCTATCAGGCATTAAACTACTTCTCGTTGCAAAAGAGAGGATTTAAAATAACGAAAGCACTGACTGGAGTCATAAAAATCCAAGTCTCTGTTTTACCTCCACATCAGGCTGATTTCTTTGATGTGAATTATCAAGAGAAATAACTGGCCTACGCTTCCAGTGTGTTGCTTTTGCATAATCATTTCATGCATTTGTCTGTAGCTATTTTCAGTGTTATTTCATGTAGGAGATGAGGGGAGAAGTGAGGAACTCTGTGCCAGGTGGGTGAGGTAGTAAGCTGAGATACAAGGGATTGATTGGTTTTTAACCAACTGAGCGTAATTCAAAATAAGTCTTGTTTTGGTTTTAATGCTTTGGGGGTCAACTGGGGGCTGGTGTCTGCATTTATACCCCCCACCCCTCCCCAGTGCAGCTGAAGACAAAACACCAGTATAATCATTTCAGTCATTAAGGGGTTGCAGGAGTTGCTGTTCCTTTTTTCAGTCAGAAACTCGAGAGGCGATCACCAACCTTGAATTAAGCTCTGTGCCTCTTGAAATTACAAAACCTTGGGCCAGCTGTCAGCAATTCCTGTGCCACAGGTATTCCCCAGCCTAATGATGGGACACACGTGGCCTGACTTACATCACTGTGCTTCTCCCTTGCAGGAAGTTGTTCTCGCTCAGCCGCCCTCCAAACCGACCCGCAGGAAGCTCCGGACGGAGGCACAGGGACTGGAGACCCCTGAACTTTCTCCCACTATAAATGTGACTTCTTCCCTGCCAGCAGTCAAGCCTCACCTCCCAGTCCAAAAGTAAAAACCTCTACCAAGCCTGCTAAACTGCACGTGGCAGGGTTTGCTCTCTGCATAATTTTTGTGCTTAATAGTTCTGGTTTTGAGACTGATGCCAAGCTGCACGTTTCTGAAATCTACACCTGTCTTCTCCAGTGAAGACTCAGCCTGTAGAGACTGCATGAGTTGGTAATATTTGATTTAGCCTCTTCAAAGAGGCTGTATCTGGTAGACATGTCTGAAGAGCAAGCCTGGCTGTTCAACCAGCATCTCTAACACAGCTCCTTTCAGCTCTGTATCTTTTGCCTTGCACATATCCTCTGGAATCATGATGTCTGGCCAGATGTGAGCAGAGAAATGCCTAGGAAACTGAGTCAGGAAATGCTTGACGTTGGTCATATCCTTGTGATACTCCTTCATCACAACTCAGGTTGGAAATGAGCTCGCTACTGGTCTGAGCTGAGCCGTAGACCACTCGTGGTAATCTGATAATTGCCAAACCCAGCGTGTGTTGTTTGCTCTCATAAATAGAGCTGTTAAAGCTGTCAGCAGCAGAGTCTTGTAGGATTTCACTCTATATTTATTTAGTAGCAGTGGAGAAGGGGCTGTACAAGCAGCAAGCGAAGGCACTTGGAGCCCTGTTGGATCTCATATCTCCCTCATCTAAACAGTGTGCAAGTGTTTATAGCCTGCCTGAACCCAAAGCATTGCAAAGACATCTGATGCAGTCTGAAACAAAAGCGAGCTGCCCAAATCGGCTGAGCGGCTCTTGGCAAACTCTTTATCAGCAGACTGAATCTCTGCTGCATAATTGGAGATTAGAATAAGTAATAAGACTGCTCGGATGCCCTTTAAGTGCTATTTTGTGCTTTGGGAGTGTGTATTCCATAGTGGTTCAGAGAATGAGAAGGGCATTTGTTAGCAGCTCAACTTAATCCTCTCGTCTCTGTCTTTCCTACCAGGTTGAAATGACCACAGAGGTGTACCACCCTGGTTTCTTATTTTTTCCTATCATTGTTGCTTTATAGCCTATGGAGAGTAGCTCGAAGCAAAGTAGTGAAGCAGAAAAGTGACAGTTCCCTGGAATATAGCAGCATACAGACTTGTCTGTGCTGTGAAACAGGGTTTCCCTGTTGGAAAAGTCGGTGCCATCAGCTCAGTTAAGAGAAGAGCTGATGGGGACTGTATACCACTGTGGATCTTATTTAAATGGGACATCTGGTGTAAATCAAATTTGTTATTAAAGAGCTCTTGATGCCTCGTGTAAAACTTTAATCTATTTGGAAAAGGGCTTGGGTATTCAGCCAGTATTTTCTGTATTCTCTTCCCTTTTTCCTGTTGTTCCCTCTGTTTCTTGGAATAACTTGGTCCTTATGTGCAGCACTGTCTCTTCTTGTACCTGTCATCCAAACTCTGATTTCCTTTAGATCAGTTACCATGGGCTATAGAGTAATAATAATAATAGGAGAGAAATACTTCATTTAATCAGCAAAAGAGACGAGGAAGGTCCATAAGCCATATACATATTCCTGTTTGTGACCTTGGATGGTTTTGATGGACGTGACTGCTTTGAATTAAAGGAGGATTAATTTCTGAAGTAAAGAAACATCAGAATAAGCAGTGCCCCCCAAAATCTGAGCTGGTATTTTCATGCAGTTGTCCTTTATTCCCCACATAGAATGATTGTTGTGCGTTCTCTTAACCAGTCCTGACTCTTTAAACCCTACAAATGACTGAAAACAGCTAATGCAAAGATACTGCAATGAGCACAGCTATGCAGGGGTTATTAACCTGAATCAGTATGCAGTGATTTAAAACTGATCAGGACAGCCTAAAATGTTTCTGCCATTCAGGTTAACAAATGTGACTGGTTTGCTTTTAAGTAGTCTACCTGATGCAGCCATCTCATTTCAGTGTTACATTTTCTTCTCTTAAAACCAGCGGGTACAAACACGTGCAGAATGGAAGGCTCGTCTTCTGGTGGCATCAGCCACTGTTGAGGCTCTTAATTGAAATGTTTTGTCTTTATCTGTCTGGCAGACAGTCTTCCAAGCAGAAAAGGGCTATTCAGACTGCTATACGAAAAAACAAAGAAGCCAATGCTGTGCTTGCCAGGTTGAACAGTGAGCTCCAGCAGCAGCTGAAGGTAAGGAATGCATTGAAAATCAGTGAAAAAGCTGCCTGTAATCAGTTGTGTGTCACCTCCAGCAGAGAATCTTGTTCATCCCCTCAGATGAGATCTACTGCATTTCTTCCTGCTTTGTGGGAGGGAATTAACTGTACTGTATGTGTGGATAGGATGAGACTTCCTGGGAAAAGTTGTTCTTTGAAATACCAGTTCTCATTTTGCTGTTGTCTCAGTCCAAAGGGAGTACAGACTTTAGTTTTTTCATCTGCTGCAGCTTTTTCTTCCTTGCATGTTATGAACACACTTGCCTGGAAAGGGAGGTGAGCCCCCAGTTCCACTTTTTCTTCAGTCAAGGTGGAAGTTTGATTGCACATTCAACTTTCCTTTATGTAATTTCTTAACTGCTTTTCATGGAACTCCCAAGAGAGATGCAGGGTGGATGCTCTGTACTGAAATCATAGCAAAATGTAGAACAGTAATTGAAATGAGCATGGAGATGGAAGTTTTTAGTGACAGCACATTGCCATCATTCTTTAGTTTAGGTCTTACTTGCTTCCATGCACTGTCTTCAGCATTCTTAAAGTCCCTGATCTTCATGAAGCAGGCCAGTGCTGTTACTTGTATTTTCTAGCAGGGTGCAGAAAGCATGGAAGGACAGATTTGCCTAAGTTCATACAAGAGCAAAAAGAATGAGCTTGTCCTTCAAGTGGTATTGGTGCTTGGAAGCTTTCTGATGGAGCTTTGCTGTCTTTCTGGATACCAGAAGACAAGATGGGTACCCCTCAGGCACACTGAGGAGTGTGCAATGCACTCCCATGCTGGGGCTCTGAGCCTGCCCAAATTGGGGTGCCAAAGCCTGGAGGAATCCTGAATCAGCCCAGCACCCACACTGCTCAGGGAGCCCTTTGGTGAGAGCTGGGTGCCCCTCAGTGCAGGGACAGCCTCGAGACCAGGAGAGGCTTTCCCAGAGTCACTAATCCCCAAAGCCTTCAGAGTTAGTTTCCAACTGAGACTGATGACATTCCTGCTGCAGCTGCCAAAGGAGTAGATTGCCTCTGTCACCTCAGAAAGGCTGTGTCTCCTTCATCTTCAGAAGGAAAGAGGTTAGTTGTGTGAACCAGAAATTCTCTTGAGGGAAACACGATTTGAAAATAACTTGATTTTCCTTGGTCAAACTGGCCAGTTGTGGCCAGCTTCACTACATCCCGAGTTACTCCACTGACCAGTGGAGGGCTGCTCCTCTCCATGATTGCCCGAGCGAGCGCTTGAGCCTCATTGCTCTGCTCCAAGGAGGAGCCAAGAGGTGGTTGTGTGGTATGGTCGTGTGGCATTGGAACATTGAGACCACAAGGAGAGTCACTTAAAGGGCAGAGCCCCGAGCCCCCAGTCAGTGCCAGCAGCTTCTCCAGCTGTCACAGTGGGGTGTTGCACGGGAGCATCCCAAAAGTTCCAGTGCATCTCTCCCTTCTGCAGGAGGTCCACAAGGAGCGCATTGCCTTGGAAACGCAGCTGGAGCAGCTACGTCCCGTCACCGTCCTGTGACTTCTGGAGTGCCCTGCGGCAGCAAGAGCAGAGCACGCGTCCCGACAGCCTGGCAAGGAGAGGAGGGTGGCTGAGCAGGGTTTCTGCCAAGGTGGTGGCGGGCGGGAGGGGGACGGGTTTGTCGGGTCTCCCTTCGCCCCGCTGGGTTTGCCTTTGCCTGTGAAGAAGGTACAGAAAACCAGTGTCTGACTGCTGGGGATTTCTGAGAGGGGTGGGAATGCTTTGCCTTCTTTCCTTCCTTTTCCTGGCCTGATGTGTAAATGCAGGTTTAGCACAGAAATTAATAACCCGAGAGTATTTTATTTATGTAAAGAATTCCCCATTATAAGCGTTCTGGCAACACTTGGTACAGCACTCATGGATTTCTGCTTAAATTTAAAACTCATCCTCTACGATGGGCTTCTGGATGTTACTGTTCCTGTAGGATTGTGTCATGGAAGAGTAGGTTTAAGGTTTAAGGTACTGCAGGAATAAGACTGACTGGATGGACAGAGTCTTCATCTGCAGTCACGTCAGATAATTCTCTTCTTAGTACTGTTTATTATGCAATCACAGATGTATTTTAATGCTAGAGAACTTGTATTTTATAAGTTCAAATCACGTGGAGAACAGTAAAAAATACTAAAATTTAATTATTTTGGAAATTTAAAAAAAAAAAAAATCTTCTTTTCAAGCTGTATCTGTTCCCTATCACTTGCAACTGCCAGTATCTGCACACTGGTAGCATGTTTGAGGTCATTGGTTTATAGCTTTTTTTTTTTCCCCTTGCTTTTTTGTTAGCTAACAGCTCATTTCTAACAAGAGGCTACAGATGCATTTGGGATATTTTTATAAAAGCTGTTCTACCTACATTTGTTATTAGTCTGCTTTGTTGTCTTAATGGCTGCTGACTTCTTTTCAAGGATGTGTACAAGAACCTGCTGCCAAAAGGAGGAGGACAGCAGAAGTGCTGTATAAGAAGTGATAAACTATGGGATGGAAACAATTGCCTTCTGCAATGGGCTGTCCTTAAGGTCCCTTTGCACCTTGCTGGAGGTGCTGCTGATAAGATGAAGCTGCTAATGCTCATCTTTTCTAAATGAAGAGGCAAAGATTAATTTTTACCCTGGGTCTAATCCATGGCCAACTGCATCCCATGGAGGTTTTTCCATGGATGCAGTGGCTGTTGGCTTTGGTCTCAGTCCTTACAAACTAATGTTTCTTTATTTCTTGGGCCAATGCTCTTAGCTTGGGTGACTATGGACATAAGGATGTCAGCCCTGCTCCCTCCGTGGGTATGATGTCTGCTGTACTGCAAGGGAATGTCACCTGCCTGTTATCATCCTTAAACATGATGCTGCACGTGTTTCATACCCTGGTATTCACTGACCTGATTTAAATGCACACGTTTGCCTTGCAGAAACAGCACAATGATTTTTTTACTGGTGTTGTTGGTGTGATGCTTTCCCCCTGTAGCTATAGGATGGTCCTGGGGCTGTGAGGAAGGAGAAGCAGGTTTGAAGCATCTGAGTAGCTCCCTTCGGGGTGTATCATGGAATGGCTGCAGTGGGATATCAGAGGACAGCAGAGCAGCCAGAAGTTCTGTTGAGAGATAAGGAAGACATCAAGGGGAGTGTTTAACGTGATGAGGAAACAGCCTACTTTTGCTGAAGGGGATATGGATGTGGGACGTGGATCCAGAAGGCTGAAGGTGAAAAATAAGCATTTGCAGAATGTTACTGACAATCTGCTTTTGATTCAACTGAACATCACCATGTCAACAAGCCACAGCCACTCCTCTGGATTCGGGACTCCTTTTGTGGGACTGTTGCATGGCTGGGTCAGGTGGTCCTTCCTAGTCAGTGACAAGATGAGAACACTGCAGACTTCTCCAGGGAGCTGCCAAACAGCCACTGTCCTCCTGCTGGTAGTGGTACTGTTCAGAGCTATCATCATTTATTTCATGTGGCCATTAAACTGAGTCATTCCTGAGATTTTAATGAGGTTAAGAGCTCACTCCTTTTGCTTTTTAGTTCTTTCATTGTTACTTGCTTAATAAGATCCTACTATTTCTTAGGAAATAATCGTATGGCTTTTTTGGTGAGGAAATTGTATGTGATTTTTGTAAGGAAAGCTTTTTAATGATGGCACAGGAGTGTGCACATTGCATTTTTAAGGTGGAGGACTTTTTCATCTCTGATAGGAGCTTCCTCTAGAATAATCCCATATTTATTTCACTTGCATTACTCATCAAATAGATGCTGTTCAGAGGAAGAGGGAAAAGTCAGCTTTTTATGTCTCAGATGTCTCCCTTCTCATCTACAGGTTGGTTTTTTTTGGTTTGTTTTTTTTATTCACTGGAAATTAGGATACGTGGTTAGCCAACAATTTACTCAGTTGTTGCTCGACCTTAGTACTTCATAAATGATAAATTTAGCCATCCCTGCATTTTTAGGGTTGCAACTGAATGCCTCAGTCAGCTTCAAGGCTTTCGTGGTACCCCATGAGAAATTAATTAATCCTTAATGATTGGTGTCCTTCTTCTAGTTAATAATTTTATCCTAGGATGCAGTGGGAACGTTACCACCTTTGCTGGACATTTTTCAGTTCTCTTTTTCCAGAGAGTTTTGGTGACATAGAAAAAATGTCAGTGATTAGTGGATTCAGCCCTGCTATTGGTAAGTTGTTGAATATCCTTTTTAACTCAAAAGATCATCTCCAAACATTTTTTTAACATCTGTGGCAATAGCTTTGCTACTGGGAATTCTGTATCCTCATCAGGGAGAGGAACTTGTTCAGCTTCAGCTTGACAGTGACAGGACTAACCAGCATGAGGTGGTGACAGCTTGCACAGTAAGACGACCCCAGAGGGATGGTTGGGACTTGGAACCCTTTAGAAGAAGCATTTAGGGTGGGCATGATATGAAGATTGCCCTTTGGTGGTCTCTAACAGCCCTGGGGCTGTTTAGCCTGGAGAAGAGAAGACTGAGAGGGGATCTTATCAATGTTTACAGACATCTGCAGGATGGGGGTCAAGTAGAAGGGGGCAGACTCTTCTCAGTGGTGCCCTGGGATAGGATGAGGGGTAATGGTAGCGAGGGGAAACACGGGAAGTTCGTTCCTCCTCAACATGAGAAACTTCTTCCCTGTGAGAGTGACAGAGCCTGGACCAGGCTGCCCAGAGAGGTTGTGGAGTCTCCTGCTCTGGA
>JANHFX010021320.1:53293-135446 GCA_027560015.1 Chloroceryle amazona | reverse complement strand
AGAGAAAGAGAGAGAAAGAGAGAGAAAGAGAGAGAAAGAGAGAGAAAGAGAGAGAAAGAGAGAGAAAGAGAGAAAGAACCAAACAAACCACCACACAACTTCTTAGATGCAAACTAATACAACTGGCAAGGTAGCAACTTCCAACGGACCCAGTTAATTCAGGAGTGCCCTTATAAAAGGCCACTCTATCACAGCAAGAAAGCGCCAGAGGTGCATTTCTGGCCAGTTACAGCTTCTAAAATCGTTAATTATGTAGCAACCTGATGGTCCATCATAGATGCAGTGCATCCTTCAACTTCACTGCAGAAAACCATCTCTCTTCTATGAGAGTGCAAAGGTACATAGTATAAAATCAACTTACATGATAGGTACAGAATCTTTAATTATATAGAGAAGAAAAATCCAATCAAGGCTCATTCTTCCTGAATATGCAATAGTGCCATTAGAAACCACCCCTTAGTGCTGACAAGCTTGCTTCCCACAATAGGACCACTAGTGTTCTCACATGTCCAATCTGATGCCTAATATGTTCTGAATGTGGACTGCTCTTGCTCTGGAGGCCTCTGGCTTGCAGTTTCAAATTACTGACTTGATCACGAGTCAGGGGCAGGTGCTTCCAAAAAATCCACATCTAGGGAGCCTCACTGACTGAACAGGGGAGCCTACTGGTGTGTGTCACACTTCCTTCTGCCCAAGACCAGTTCTTCCTTTCTTCCAATATAAGATCAAAAGACAGCCTTTGTGTGAGCCCAGGACACATTAAGTGTATGCGTTCAGCAGCATAAAAATAGGTTACGATACATGACAATGGCTATGTTTACAGGTACCCTCACACAGTTTCTCAATTTGTTCAGCAACTTCATCTATCATAGATAATTTCTTGAAGTTCCACATATTTCTGAATATTAACACTTTTCTCCCCATTAAGGATCTGATCCTATCTGCCCTTGAGATTACACAGATAAAACTTGTTTCAAAAATTGTTAAAATGAGGATTTACTAGCATAGTGTTTCTGGTTGACTTACAGACTGTATGAAATTGATGGTGTAAGCTACCAAATGCAGAGGATCATGCAACTTAAATGTCTTGGTGGAAAGACATATCGTTTTATTCTGTGTTTCCAAATGACAAAGCTTAATCACAACAAGAATCAGAGAAACAAGATTAGAATAATTTCTCAGTTCGGTTATTTTTGTTTTGATGCTTAATTCAGTCATTTTTGACAGCTGGCTGTCAAAAGAGCAAGATCTAAGCGCTGAGATTATTCTACTGACTATAACCTCCCAGCCCCATGAAACACATTTCCTGTGTACTCAGGAGAATCTCCAACTGCTACAGGAGTAACAGTCTACGTCTTCTAAAGTAAAATGCTGGTCATGCTCCTCACACAAGTAGTCCTACATCCTCACTAGGAAGGATAGTGCTGTCATCAGGAGAGAGCATAGTTAGGAAACAATCTCAAGGTTCGGTATCTCAAGAGAATGAGTCATGAATTACAATAATTAGAGAAAATCTCATTAAAATGGAAAACATCTATACACAACTGTAAACAGAAGTGCAATTAGTTACCTATATATATGCTGCGAGTGTTGCCATGAGCTAAGCTTCTAAAAAACTGGAGTAGTCCACAGAGACCAGCAGCCATTTTAATTTGCTTTCAGTGAAGGATGTGAAGAAAAAACAAATGCACTCTTTCACTCTGATGGAGCTTTATTTTTGTTCTTATTTTGTTGTCCTTAATTTAAAATGAGAGTCATTCCAACAGAAAATATCTGATTGCTCTTTGAACTCAAAGAAACAAAACTCAACAGATTAGCAAGGTGATTTGCTGGTACTGATGCCTGTTGCTGGAATTTTTTGTCATGAAAGTATTTTCAGAAAGCAAGTAGAATATGTCAAGTTCTCAACATTAGTCTCTTTCTAACAGTATTTCCACAGATTAATTAACTCAAATGTCATTCTTTTACAGCTTCATGCACTCTACAGAAGAGTACTTGGTAGCTGCTGTGTGTTTTGGATCAAACAAAGCTCTGCAGGGATACAGTCATAACTCCAGTAAATTACTATTGCAGTGGAATGCTATAGAACAGGTTTTCAGATATGTTTTGGGAAAAATATTAGCCCAAATGTATTTTCAGCAAAAGACTCACCAAGATCCTTTCTTCACCATTAGAGACAATCTGTAGTTGCCTTTTTACATGCATTCTGGGGACAAAACATGCTACCTTTTAGTAGACATGGGACTCGCACTTGGACCATTATACCTTGGTGGAAATACATTACTCCTGAACATTCAAACCTAAGGTACAGCTATATAACCATTAACAACATTGGCATTAGATATAAATAACCTTTTTGTGTGTTTAGTTAACCTGCACCATGTAAACAGCACCTGCACACACTCCCTCCTTGTGCAGTCTTGAATGTTCAGTTCACAAGGACTGAAAGTGTACCCACCCTTGAAAATCAAACCCCAGATTAATCTCCATGTTCAAAATATCTGAAAGATATCCAGTAACTTGTATAAAATTTGCTTCTTATACTGTCCAGGCAAATCCCCTTATATGTTCCAAAACATAAATGTGTCTTCATCTTCAGGGGCTAAAACAAAACAGAAATAACATGGCAGTGCTGGTCAGGATGAACATAAGTGCTAGAGAATAGTTCACCAGACTCAACCACTGCAAGTGGCTTCACAGAAACTTTCATTGCCGAGTCCTAACTTTGGTAAGTAGTCCAAGTCTTTCTTTGCCCTCATTAATGCCTCTTTCCTCCTTAATGTCCATCCTCAGTGACAAAAGATCACAATCTCTTTTTCAAAGGTTTTCTTTTTTTTTTTTTTCCTCCTGCTCATTGCCATTCTTAAACAAGACTAAGAAAATGATGCAGCTCTAATTATCTCCTTCCAAAGAGTGTAACAATTTCCCATTTACAATTTTTCTGACTATGGTTAGAATGCAAAGAGATTATCCACTGCCATTTGAGGGTAAATGACACCTAGTTTACATAGGTAAATCAGGGAATACACAAGCAGGTAGCAAAAACATATTTAAAAACCTATTTTGTATTTGAACCTCACATAAAGCATGTCTGAATATTGGATTTATTTTAACAAAAAATTCCTATCCAGTATAATTACTGTAGAAGCCAGAGGGATAAAAAGTCCTCTGAATTCTCACCATTCTCTAAGCAACTACTAAACTAACAGTTAAAAGGGGCTGAATGCTTTCTAGGCTAATACAGGGGAGTATTATGACAATCCTGCTCCTGAGCTTCTCTGAGCTTAAATCAGCATGGGTGTATTAAAATAATGTCACATAATTTTCCTCGTGAAACCATCATTTTGCTGTTACCTGGAGGGATACTGTAAAATACACTATAGTACTATAAATGTAAATATTCTGTACACCAAGCGTTCCATGAGAATGGAAACTTAATGGTGTATATATTACAACATCACTGCTGGAGTTAGGGTTGTATTAACATTTCTGTGATAATCCACCCCACCATTTCCCAGAGGTTTATAACTCAACTGTAAAAATTCACTACAAGCTGAAATTTAACATATCAAGTCCACCCCGGGAGCAACTTTTTTTTTTTTTTTTTTTTTGTAGAACAAGACAGTCATCTACATGTTTTGAGACTGAGGCTGTCTATACAAATACATTAAACATACTTCTAGTGTTCAACGTTATGGGGGGAAAAAAAGCCACTAATAAAATGGTGTGCCGTGTTTGACTAGGGTAAGGTTAATTTTTACCAGAAGCTGGGAGTGGGCCACAGCCAGGATCACCAACCAAACCAGTCAATGGGATATTCTATACCATACTGACCTCAGGTGGAGGGCAGGCTAGGCAGCGCACAGAGTCTCTGGTGCAGTGAGGTAAGGTCAGGGCCAGGCATTTGGTGTGGTTTATAACACTAATTTTATGTATTGTTTCATTATTAATATTGTTGTTACTGCTGTTTATTCTCCTCTTGGGTTGTTTTATTAAATTCTATCTCACAGAATCACAGAATATTCATGGTTGGAAAGGACCTCCTAGATCACCAAGTCCAACCATACCCATAACAAAAAAACAACTTTCTTCCTAACAGCCAATCTAAACCTCCCCTGCCACAACTTCCCACCATTTTCTCTGCTTCTGTCAGTAGTTACTAAGGAGAAGAGGCCAACCCACACCTCTCTACAACCTCCTTTCAGGTAGTTGTAGAGGGCAGTGAGGTCCCCCCTCAGCCTCCTCTTCTCCAAACTAAACATACCCAGCTCCCTCAGCCTCTCCTCATACGACTTGTTCTCCAAACCCCTCATGAGCTTGGTAGCTCTCCTATGGACACGTTCCAGCATCTCAATGTCTTTCCTATAATGAGGGGCCCAGAATTGAACACAGTATTGGAGATGAAGCCTCACAAGTGCCAAGTACAAGGGCACGATAACTTCTCCTGCTGACGACACTATTCCTGATGCAAGCCAGGATCCTGCTGGCCTTCTTGGCCACCTGGGCACACTTCCGAGTCATATTAAGCCGGCTGCCCACCAGCACCCCTGGGTCCTTTTCTGCCAGGCAGCTTTCCAGCCACTC
The DNA here is from genome assembly GCA_027560015.1 of Chloroceryle amazona. Taxonomy (NCBI): domain Eukaryota; kingdom Metazoa; phylum Chordata; class Aves; order Coraciiformes; family Cerylidae; genus Chloroceryle; species Chloroceryle amazona. Next base: position 130,862 of record JANHFX010021320.1, on the reverse strand, counting down.
ATCCCCAAGCCTGTAGCGTTGCCTGGGGTTGTTGTGACCAAAATGCAGGACCCATCACTTGGCCTTGTTGTACCTCATACAACTGGCCTCGGCCCATCGATCCAACCTTTCCAGGTCCCTCTTTAGAGCCTTCCTGCCTTTGAGCAGATCAACACTCCCACACAACTTGGTGTCATCTGCAAGCTTGCTGAGGGTGCTCTCAATCCCCACATCCAGGTCATTGACAAAAATTCCAAACAAGACTGGCCCCAAAACTGAGCCCTGAGGGACATCACTGGTGACCGGCAGCCAGCTTGATTTCACCCCATTAATCTCAACTCACAGTGTGCTGTCTTTTTTCTCCCACATCTCTTTCCCATCCCACTGTGGAGAGAGGGGTAAGGGTGAGCGAGAGGCGACACAATGCTCAGCTCCTGGCTGGGTCTAAACCACATGAAATGGATTAAAAAAAAAAAAATCCATACCCATAGCCTGATCTGAAGGCATCAATTGGGAAAATATAATGAACAATTAAAATACAATTTTGAAGAGTCAAAGTAACTGCTAGGAATAAATCCTGGTGAAAACTGCCAAGATCTTGAATTTCTTTAGTGTGTGGTTTTTTCTGCCTTGTAAAGACCTAATTTTCATCTTGTTCTGTTTGAGGATGCAGAATTGATTTTGTTGGTACAGCTACATATTCAGACCCTGAGTTATTGATATGTTTTTAAAATACAGGACACACTGTAGTGTAAACTAAGCCACAAAAGAGTTTCTTCTCCTCAAACATACTTCTTTCTCCCCAGAGCTCAGCATTTCCATAATACAAATTTAGCTCACCCTGGTAGGTATCATGTCCAGCTCAAATCCCAAGTAGCTGTGTAGTGATCAAAGTCTTCACCTCCTTATTCTTGTGCCTATAGTTTTTGAGATTAGTTCTCAAGAGACCTTTTGTTTGCTCAGATTATACCTAATATAACTAACACAGTTCATTCTATGTCTTCAGCTATATTTGTAAAGCTTTGATACTCACTTATATTTTAATTGATTTTTCTTTGTTATTGCTGCTGTATATATTTTATCTTCCTGAATATAAATGAGGTTTATTTCTAAGATCTAGGTTATTGCCATAAGCTGTTCTAAGGAAATGTAAACTATTCTTTCTACTGTAAGACTCTGGGAATTATCTAAGCCCAAATTCAGTGTATGTTTTTCCTCAGAAGAATAACCACAATTTCTGTAGTGTAGCCAAAAACTGGGAAATTGGAGGTGGAGTGGGTGAACACATGCAAATTTGAGACTAAGATTTCAGAACTACCTCAAACTTTGTTTTCAGAGATCAAATTACTTCTATGAAGTTACATTTTTGCCTAGAAAGTCAAGAGGAATCTTAGTATTTTCCTTTCAGCTCGAAGTAGTTATATTACAATTGGATGTACAATGAAATTTGAAGCAGAATTTGAAAGATAAACATTGGACATGGCTCTGTAATCAAAATCATATCGGAACATTACAAACTTTAAGTGTGACGACACTTATTTGTTAGCAGTTTACCATGACAAATCCTCTGCATTGGTCCATACACTCCATGCATTGGAGTGTATGTCTAAATTACATAAGAGATAAGCAGAACACAAGAGAACACTACGATATGCAGATATGCACTGTAATACATAAAAATTTCCAAATATAAGTAATTCTTTAGTATTCTTTGGTCTTCTTGGATAAGGGTGACTGAGAGGCCAAAGCAGTGTGATACTTAAAACTGGAGTCTTTAGAATGGGTCTTGTGAGAAGAAATTGTTCAACTGCAAAATACTTGTGATGGCAACAGTATGCACTGATGTGCACAAAAAAAAAGCCACCACAAATTCTTGAGCAGAAATATGAAAATCAGGGCATGACTACTTTAAGCTAAATCCTTTCAAATGAAAACAATACTCAGTGAAGTAACTATGAAGCTAGAACCAAGAAAAGCATGACAGCTTTGAGGTTAGTAATGAGACTATCAAATAGTGATAGGAACTCTATGGAAGAATCTGCTTGCACTTTGTGATCAGTCACATAGTATTTCTCTTCTTAAGAGTTTCTTCTAGTCCTAGTTTTTCTTCAGATGAAATCACTGCATATAATTGATGTCACAGAAGTGTCAAGGAATGATTGCCAGAGTCATTCAAAAGGTAGCCAGAACAGACCTTGCAAGATCTATGCATAAGCATTATAGACAGATCTTTGCTTAAAGTGGTCCTAAGAAACTTTTGGTGATGTAGCTACCTTCTCCAGCAGTCCTTTTTCCTGTCCACCTAGTGACCCTGAGCCCATTAACTAGCCTCAGCCAGGTAACTAGCTTATCTAAAAGAGAGAAGGCAGAACAGAGCTCCAAATGAAGTATAAATTAAAAATCTGGCCTTCCCACTAGATATTTACTTTTCAGACATGCTGTATATCGGTTTTCCAGTTTAAAGTCTTGCCAGATCTAATAAAGTTGCTACTTAGAGTTTTTCAGACGGTCTTTTTTCTAACATTTCTCATTTTTCCCTCTTACAGCTCCCTTTCAGATGCACTGAATGATAATGTTATACAACTCAGCCTGGAGAACTCTCATGGAAATCAATTTGACTAATGCACACACAGCATAAAAAGAGATATTTAACTGTGGAGAGGATGATTTTTCCCCTGGACCGAAGAACAAGAGCAATCATTTTAGCTGGAGTTTCTGTATGGAAGTTGGAGAGAAGCGATAGCTTCCCCATGGATTAACATTTCCTGACTTTGCTCTTCACACAAAGGTTACAACTACTTATGTTACATGCAAGCTATGCATAATAATTAGAAACAGGGCATACTGTCTAAATCATCATACTTGTTAGCATTTCAATGCGGATATCATTTTAATCCTTGAATTTCTAAAGTCAACAGTAGCTGCTTAGAGTTGTCATTGAAATTTTTAACTTCCCTCCTCTTCATACTGCATCTGTGTGCACACATCGTACATTGATTATGGTTTGGCATTTCTGCTAGACCTTTATAAGCCTGCACTATATTTATGCACATGAGACATTGTACATGTTATACAAGAGAGAAGCTATATTTGAATGAAAAGTATTGAAGTTACTTAAGACCCTATTCAGTGGGATTATACAGAATAATAAAGGTCATCTGTGATACATACTATTATGTTAACATGCAAAAGGATGTGTAGTAGTAGATTATGGGAAGGGCTTATTTATTATAAAAGCAGGTCATGCTTTAGGGAATAAGTTTCAGATAGCAACAGACAGACAGTGACAGTGGATTATTGTAGGCTTATAAGAAAAAACAATTTCATATCAGACAAAATAACCAGTTTTAAACTGGTGTCAGAACCCCAAATCCTCACATAGCAAATAAAAATACCCAAGGAGCTGTAAAAGGAAGCTTTCATAAGGGCTCTAAACTGGTGTAGTTTTTTCCATCAGCAGGTTTCTTGGTAGTAAATTTATCCATCCATACTAAACTCAACCTGAAAAGTCCTTACAGTCACTTTTGCCATCATGCATTAGGAATATAAGTATTTTCTGTGATGTGCTATAATAAGTAACAACTAACTAAATGAGGATATTCCCTGATATTCAAAAATAAGCATTTGGGTAATTTTTTGACCATTATTGCTTCCGTCACCATTCTTCCAGATTTTCTGTGGTTTGGAAAAGGAAGGGGGAAGAATTTCTCTTTTCTGCAGTTTCCTTAAGGAAGGTGATGAGTGTTACAAGGTACTTAAGGTCTTGTACAAGTCAGTTCTGAAACACGGCTCATGCATTACTTATGAGATTCTGCTGAAATGTAAATTTGAGCAGTTTTCGTTTGTTCCCTTGGTCTTAAATCAAACAACATTTACTAAGTCCAAGGAATCATTTTCAGAGTTCAAATTCTAAAGAGAAATGTGTAGTGTGGTAAAAATTATTAATAAAAAATAAATACATGTCCAGGCAAATAAAGCTTCAGCACTATAAAACTTCACATTTGTCTGGATTAATGTTTAATGAATTTGTAAAAAGCAGTCCTGCTTTTCAGAGTATAGCCACAGAAGTGTCCTGCAACCTACTAGCACTTATGATCACAGCATGAGTCCAAAGAGGATTGTCAGAAACACATCATCCATGTTTGACAGATCAGAGGAACTGAACAGCATATATTCAAGTCCTATTATAGTTACTAAGAGGAAAGTGAATGCAAAAATATTTCTGGGTTAGCTCTAAAATTAGATATTTACTTACCATTTGATTGGCTTAAGCACACTTAGAAAATTAACAGTAGGTGTTGGAGCTTGCTAATATCATCAGTTATGACCTAAAGAAACAAATCGCACAACAGGGACCTAAAAAAAATAATGCTAATCATAAAGTTTTATAAATGTTTTGTCTTTCCGTTATAATAAAACAAAAGCATGCCTTGAAAGACTCTGATGTGCTCTGCCATAATCAGTTTCCATCCATGTTCTTGAGAGCAAAGCATAGCTCATAGTTCCTTAGGCATCTTTTAAAAATGCCTAATAATTTATCTGGAATACTTTCTTCCATCTTTGAGTTAGTAAGATGTGTAGCATTTTAAAACAGTATGAATTTAGAACACAGGCAAGACGTATTTCTTCTAGAATTTATTCGGATGTTTTTTGCACAGGGTTATTTCAATGCTATTGCTGTTTTGGCACTTTTTCCAGATAGGAGCACCATGATCTGCCAGTGCAATCGAAAATATTTCCAACTATATTTACAAAATTATTTCAGTTTCAACTGAAAAAGACTTTTAAAACATTCTTTAAATATGTAAAGATTATAGATATTGGTAAAAATCAAAGCACTGAATTGAGTCATTGCACAGAATTTTAAAGCTATGTTAATATTTGCAGTAAATGCACTGCCAAATAAATATGTTAGATTCAGACACTTTGTAGAAATGCAATCTCAAGTTATTCTCCCTTGAAAGGTAAACAAGGGCAAGGGAATATAAACATAGTCTCAAGCTTGATAGACATACACAGACATGACTAGTTACAGTCTAAACCCAAGACAAATTCTTTATTATTGAACAAAAGTTTAATCCTGCAAGCTTCTCAGGGAAATAGCTTTAAACAGGTGAAAATAAAATTAACAGTGAAGTGAAAGGATATGAAAAGCCATTTGAGGCAGCAGTACGAACAAGAAAGAGTCAAAATAAAATAAGTTTTCAACCTGAATAAATCTTCCTGGGAAATACTGAAACAAAAAAATGTAAGAGGATGATACTAAAGAGATCTGAAATAAGTGCACTAGAAAACTCAGTACAATAAACTTCAAGGCAGCCTCTTGGGAAAAGACTAAAAATAGAATTGTATACTATATAAGAAGTATTTCATAGAAACTCTTATCTTGTTCAAAAATAAAGCAATTTAACTTATCTACCAGATGCAATATCCTACAGTTTAATTTGGTAAGCTAAGTATTGGTTTTGATCTTTTAGCCGTTTTCTGTCTAATTAACTTTAATTGTGCTGTTTAATTGACACTCAGCAAATTCCATGAGTTATTGTGCCAACAACAGGTCTTCACTATGTAAAAAGATTCAAAAATATCTTGAAGTCAGAACAACCAGTTCAAATTCTATTCAGAGATTCTCAAAATACTTAAGATATTCTAAAATGGTCACAAACCTTTTCTATCTAAGGAGGAGTCCAGAACAACTCACAATCTATCTGTGTAATTAATGGCTGCACACTAGAGAGGCAGGACATAGCACCATCACCATGTCTCCATAACTGTTTATGATTTAACAGTAATTTGTAAGATAAAGTTTCTAGATATACATCACATGTTTAGGAATGGACTTTCCTGCGTTGTGCAGTATTCACTTGTGTGTTTAAGGCAGTGAGGCCAAGGGACAAAGTAGATGTTGAACATTTCCAAAAGATATGGTAAAGTCATTCAGACCAAGATTTTATTCTACCAGATTCCCTAGGATTATAGTGTCAGTAAGGATAAATTCCCACTTACAGGACAGAGTGAGAGTTCACCTACTGGAATATCACAACCTTCACCATTAATTTGATAGCAAGGAGAAGTTAAGCCGAGAACTCTGGTTTCATAAGATAGTTTACATCAGAGAATTAAACGTACATGGGTGGCTTTGTGCTGGCTTCAATATCAGAGAACCCTAGAATACCTTGAGTTGCAAGGCACCTCTAAAGATCATCTAGTCCAACCCTCCCGTAGTAAGCAGGGACATCCTTAACTAGATCAGGTTACTCAGATATGCACGGAAATACAGCAACGGAGATGCAGTGACAGACTGGCAACCACATACAAGCAACCCCCAGAGAGTTTGATTTTTAGCTACCTGTGTTCTTGTATATGTAGCTGGAGAGATATATTTATTCTTAGTACGTTACTATTACACCTACATTTTACTTTGTAGTTAGAACTTTAGGGAGTAGTTCCCAGGCTAATTATACTGGGAAACTTCCCAGGAAAATGTCATTCAACCTTTTCATCTTCTTTCCTATCCCTCTCTGCCATAATCACCTCTCACCCTCCTAAAGTCTAATCCTTCATATCAGAAGTTTACTGTTACTTTGAAGCAGTAGGATTCAAGGACAAGGGAGAACTGTCTCTATTAGGGACCATGTTGAAAAGTTCCTGAGGATACAGCAGAAAGGGAAGAAACATGAATTGCTGCAATCCAAGATGAAGAAGTTGGAGAGTGGGACACAAGGATTTTTTTTGGACGAGCCAGTGGAAAGGGGGGTGAGGTATACATAAATTTATGTACATTTTTGAGGGGCAAAAGGAAGTAAGATAGTAGAAAGTTTCTGCCATGTACTGCATTAGGCTCTTCATTAAATCCCTGCTTTGCCTCCCTTCAGTCACCTTCCTGGTACCATTTGAAAAAACAACCCAGGCTTAAATAAAAGAGTAATAGAAAATATCTGCAAAGCTCTTCAGAGTGAGTACAATAGGCAACAACTTTTTGGAATGAGAGAGAGAGAATGTTAATATGTTGAGGCATTTCATCCATTTAAAACCTTTCTTCCTTTTATCAAGTACATTTTAATTTTTATAAGTTCCTAGAGATAGAAAGAGGCCTCTTTAATTATAAATGTGAAAGAATAAATACAAATCTTTAGCTCACAACACTGCGGTTTAGATTTAAGAATAAATGTGATTTAGAATATTCCTTTATTGTGCATCAGTTTTAGTAACTGAAAGTCAAAGCCACTGAAGACTGAAAGAAAAACGTAACCAGCTTGGCTTTGAGATGCTTCTCCCAGACAAAGACACAAGATACAGATGTCCTAGAACTCACCTGGAAGGAACACTGTGTGCTTTAATACGTATTTCTAAAGGTAAAAAAAATGTTTGTTTTTTTTTCTTTTTCTGATTGTAGTTTGCAAAACCTACTCATTGCAACCCTTCAATAAATATTCCTTTAAATCAGAGGAAGTATACTTGCAAATATCCAGTCCAATGCTCCATGTTTGAAAACTCTTGGAAGAGAGGAAACTTTCTTCTCTCTTCATCACTACAGGGATCATTAAGATGACAGGGCACCTCAATAATAAAGCCCTAGTTGTGTCTCCAAATATACGTGGGCAATTCCAACACTGCAAAATCAATAGTCCAGGTTTCACCCATAAATGAAAGCAGCAAGCCAAAGATTACATTTCAGTGATATGAACAGGACTGAAGCTCTGCCAGTCATCTCGCCATCTGGACTTGGATTGAGCAAAGAAATACAGTCTGGAGCACAAGCTATTTCCACTAGCCACAAAAGCAACAGCTTCTCCTAGACCCTGCACAGTGGTAAATGTTAAATGGCAAATGGTAAACCATTTAAACAAAATAATATATGAACCATAGCTAAGGATAGGGAGTGGATCTGATACCTTTGTACCTTCTCCTCTGAGAAGCAGCAACCCTGGTTTCTCTGAACCACTTAGCCTTGAAATAAAGAAGAAACTCAAAAAGCTAAGCCAAAGATCAATTGCTCAATGATACCAATTCAAAGTGATTCCACCAGTTTTTCATCAGACTGAGTACTGACTGCGAATATCTGCAAGTCGACATCAGCAACAGCAATATGAAACATCTGTGTTTTGCTGAGATATAAGAGAGGGAATAAGGGTTGAGTAATGGGGGTAAGGAAAGCAGAGAAAGAATTCAAATTATTCATAATCTTATCATGCATATCATGCAAGGATCCTGCACATTTTTGCAGCTTTCTTCTAATTCTACACAATTTCATCTTTGGCAGAGGGAAGAAAAAGAGCACAACTCTATCTATCATAGCCACAGAGAAATCCTTTATGTTTGAATCATATTCAAAAAGCAAGCAAGAAATCCAGACATGCAGGAAGATCAGAAATTAAAAGCTATGCCATTAATCACTCCTTACATAAGCAACACATCAATTACCAATTTGAGGGTAAGAGTTCTTGCCCGATTCTGCTCACCACAGCCTGAAACAAAAAAAAAAAAAAAAAGACAGATGGACAGACCAGAATACCCAGTTAGAAACAAAACTGAGAGACCACACCACCAAAAAGGTCTTTTCTGCTTGGGGCCAAAAGTGGTAACAAACATTATCGCCTTTGAATTTATCAGCTGCAAGTCCTCCTTCCATTGGATTCTCTCCACAAACTTCAGACTACATCACTGCTTACGTTATAGTGGTCAAGTCTCTTTTCACAATCAGGAGGGCAAGAAACATGATACCCAAGGATTCAAGCCTAATTAATTTCATATTACTGCAAGGTTTAAAAACAAAACACACACAAATAAAATAAAACACACAGCAAACACCACCAAAAAAAGACCCATCGGAGTCCTGAGCCTTATATATATTCTTAACAAGAGGGTTGCTAAGCTTTAAGATTTTGTAACAGGAATTTTGTCCTTCTGAACACATGTAAAGCCTGTTATGTAAGGATCATGGGATAATTCAGCTTGGAAGGAACCTCAGGAGGTCTCTTCTCCAGGTTAAAAAAACCTGGTTCCCTCAATCTCTCTCCACAGGGTCAGCGCTCCAGCCCCCTTACCATCTTTAAAATAGTTGAACATTAGCTTCTAGAAAAAAAAATAATTAATTCATTCAGTAGCAATTTATGAAAGAAATACAACAGTTAGAAATGAGGTAAGATACATTTTTTTACAGCAGTGCTAAGACCTATACTGATGCAGTCAAATACTAAACTGCTATATTGAAGAATATAGCATCTTTTATAGGAGATAATTCATAAAATTACAGAAAAATTCAAATTGCAAGGAGGTAATCTAGTCCAACCTCCTTCCCAAGCAAGGTCAGCTATGAAGTCTGGGTTTTGATTCTTCAGTCATAGATTATCACTGGCAGCAGATAAAGAATTCAACCTTATTTTCAAAAAAATCCATTTCTTGCTCAACTCACATTTCATTATAGGATTTTAAGGAATTAAAATATTTCATCATGAATGTGGGAATTGTAAGGCAAGAGGGAGAGGAAGCCATCTGTAGTAGAACACGCTGCTCTTGTTTACATTCATCTCATCAGTTTGTTTACAGTGAACCCTCACGAACCTCTCCTTGCTAGATAGGATGCCTTCCTTTTGTGTTAAGCAGGCTTATGCTTAAAGTCAGAATGAGCAGATGGAAAGAAAAGTTTTAACAACAAGAGTGCTCTTCCATTGTACTTATGATGACAAAACAGTACAAAGTGTCAGCAGTAGGCAGAGTCTTGTGCCATCTACAATATTAAGTATATTGCTGGTTTTCTTAAATCCAGAGTAGGCTGTTTCTGAGCAACTTGAAACATGCAGAAAAGATTTAAAAAAAAACCCTAGTCAACTGAGGACAAAATTGAAAGCAAGTCTTTCATTCCATGTCCTATCCTTTTGCATATAATAAATAAAAAGTGGAAATAAACTTATAGCCTCAGTTCAGAGGTAGTACACAAGTACAATTCATCTCCCTCTCCACTCGCTGTTTTTCAGTAAGGGGCACCTTAGGCACAGACAGGAGAGGAAACAAATGCCTCCAACAGGCAATTACAGCCTGCTTCTAGCTGACCTCCTCAGTGTTACGTTCATAGAGAACAGTTTGCACAGCAGTTTCTAGGTTCTGCTTCTAGATCTTCCTGAACTCCAGAGACTGCTGAAGGAGTCCTGGGAATGCTCTGCGGAGCATCACTGTTCCTGCTGCTGCCAGGAAAGGACAGCTACAGGAGGCTGCAGCTTCTAGAAAGCTCTAGCATCTTCTAGCAAGACATGGCAGCTGTTCTTGATCAAAATTTGTTCCAGCCCTAACCAGGACATTAGGAAGGGACAAGCACTCTTTCAGCAGATACCAAAGAGAAGCAGTTTTTGCATAAGGGGGCCAAAAAAAAAAATCTTTGTATGTGCCTGTGCAGTGGCAGGGACAGGACACAATCCCCACCAGTGACTGGGACAAACTAGTCCTAACATCCTCTTTGATGACTGCAGACTGCTTGGCAGAGACAGAATCCACCAAACCAAATGGAGCAAAACCATCTTTGCCAACAGGCTAAACAACCTGGTGAGGAGAGCTTTAAGCTAAGACCAAGGGGGTTAGGAGAGATAGCACACACAGTAGAGCAAGGAAGTGATGGTTGGGGTTGACAAGTAAAGTATACAGAGTCATGTGGGCAGGAAACACCTCAGTCAATGCAATTGGGCAGAAGGGGTGACCCTAAGTCTATGTACACAAAGAAAATGCCAAAAGGACAGCAGATTTCATACATCTTCTCAGAAATCAGTAAAGTGGTACCTCTTGGAAGTGCTTGTATGACAATGGTTGCAGCATTGGGAAGAGGCAGAAGTAATTAGACATCTATGTGCAGTTAAACAGCTATAACTTCATTTGGATCATGGAGACAGAGGGGGTAGCTCTCTCATCTCAAGTGCTGCAATGGGTAGATATAGGTTTATTAGAAAGGTGACAGTGGATCCAGATGGATCCATGATTTGGAAGGCCAGGATGATGAGGAGGTGGAGTTGCCCTTGACATGAGAGCACCAGATGGGAGGATGATCCATCTGACAGCTTAAGGGTCAGAATCACTGGACAAACCAAAATCAGTAATATGGCAAGTATCTGCTACCAACTACCTGATTAAGAGGAAATAATGGATTTTGTGGCCCTCTTCAGACAGCTACAATAAGCCTCAGATGCACAGGTCCTTATGCAGACTTTGGCCACCCCAGTATCTGCTGGAAGGACAATACAGCTGGGCACAAGCCAATCAAGGGTGTTGTGGGTGTGCATTGAAGATGACTTCTTTACAACAGTGATTGATCATCCAACAAGGAGAGATGCTCTGTTGGACCTTAAACTTAGAAACAAGGAAGAGCTGAAGGTATGAATGTTGGGAGCAGCCTCAACTGCAGTGACTACAAGATGTGGAGCTCAGGATCCATGGAGAAGGGAACAAGTCAAAGATCAAGATCACAGCCCTGGAATTCAAGAGAGCAGAAATTCTGCATCTGGGAAGGACTAGCCCCATGCAACAGCACAGGCTGAGGGCTAAGTGGCTTGAAAGCAGCTCTGAAGAAATGGACTCTGCAAAGGAGGGACTGGACAAGTTGACCATGAGCCAGCAAGGTGCCCTCATGGCAAAGGCAGCCAGCAGTCAGGGTCAGTTTGTGTCAGGGTGTTGCCACCAGGCTCAGAGAGGTAATTCTTCTCCTTCACTCAGCACTGGTGAAGCTAGAGTGCTGTGTCCAGCCCTGGAATCCCAAGTGCAAGAGAGACACGTAAGGCATGAACATACTGAAGCAAGTCCATTTAAGGTCAATGAAGACAATTAAAGGACTGGAGCATCTCTCCTATGAGGAAGGGCTGAGAGAGCTGGGACTTTTCAACCTGGAGAAAAGAAGGCTCATACCTGATAGTTTGAATAAAGAATGTGGAGATAGACACGTCTCAGTGATAAGAGCCACACATTCAAATACATGAAATAACATTCAACCATCAGAAGAAAAGAAAGGAAAAAAAGCACCACATTTTTACTGTGAGGGAGATTAAACACGAACAGGTTGCCCAGAGAGGTTGTAGAGTCTTGGTCCTTGGAGATATTCAAAATCAGATTTGACACAGCCCTGAGCAAACTGCTCTAACTGATCCTATTTGGAGCATGGGGGCTGGGCTGGACAATCTTCAGGTGTCCCCTCCCACTTCAATGAGCGTGTGGTTCTGTGATAGGTTTGGTTCCTTTTCCAAACACATAACCAAAGTGCAGAGACCTTTCATCATGTCATGTGTACACTTGTAGTCACTTGATGGGAACACTCATCTGTTTTAGTTATATTACAAGAGTGCATTCACATCCATAACAGAAGAGGATCATGACCTATAAGCCCTGGAGTACTGTAGGAACACATGTATGCCACGCTGCGCTGGCAACATTGGGATCTGCTGATGGAGTAGATTATTTCAGTTAAAAAGCTTCGGTGATAACAGAGATGTTATAATTAGCTACAGATTCAAAGCTATATTTGCCGGTAGTGGAACTTGCAGGAAGAATTACTCTGATTTACAGTAATTTGCCACTGAGGATTTCAAACTTCACAAAAAAAAAAAAATCTAATGAGTTTATAATATAACAGTGGAGAGAAGGAAACTCCCCAGGAAGGTTTTCTGTGTTGAAATATTTTTGCAATATTTTTGTGTCCTTTCTCCACTCTTGATTACATACAAGACTGTACTTGCTAACAAAGGAATTAGGAAGGTTGAAAATATATTCACTAGAACCAGAGATGGACAAAAATGACTGTATAGTTTGCCAAATATTTATATTTTTTCCAATTATTTTATTTCACACTGGTTTGAACTAGAAATCATTCCCCCAGAAAGCTCAAAGAAAAGAAAATCCCACTTTAGATTGACCTGCTGACTCTGGCATCTGCAAAGGAAAACAGAGATGGAAGTTCACTCTGCTGCTCTAAATTAAACTAAGCAGGGACTTCACGTTTGGTTTCCAGAATCCCAGTCAATGTTTTATGGGCTAATTGAGTGGAGTACGTTAACTGAAAAAAAAAAAAAAATTACTATGGGGCTAATATGACTTTACTGTCCCTTTACAATGTCAAGCACTATAATAAATCAGTTACAAGGTCTGCACACTTTACCTTCTTAGCAGCCAATAACCATTAGAATTTTTTAACATTCTATGGAAAGCAGAAAAACAAGCAAAAAAGAAGTAGAAATCTAAAGGGAGGTATTTCCAGGTGGGGGTTTGTTTGTTTTATGAGGGAATCTTTTGTACAATCAAGCACATTGATTGCAGAGGATGATTACTATATTACCAAAAGTCCTTTTTAAGAGAGCAAGGCATTCTGTGGGATGAATTAGGCTAATTTTAAAACCAAAAAAGAACAAGACAAGAAACACCTATAAAAAAAGTTTTAACACATAATACTTGTTTGTGAGTCTAATAACACCATGTGTACGGTTATGTGATATATATATACACACATACCTGCACACACGCAGAATGACATGCAGTATCACTGCTGTTTGCATAAACACATCAAAGCTAGCTTTAAACCAGATAGATAATTGTTGCTGTTGGCATGATCACAGTAGCTCAGTGAAGACTGGAAGACCTACTTGAGAAGCTTACTCAAGAGCTATGCTTCCAAAGCAATACTAATAACTATATTTGAAATAGAAAGTCTAAAACTAGCCTCATATATTGGCACAAGGCATAGTTAATTCAGTATCACCAGAATGGTATTCTCTAACACCTAAATCATCGACATACAAACAAAGAAAGGGAGGAGACTATAGAGACTATAAGAAAGACATTCATTTCAGACAGCTGAGGCCCATTAACCAAAATATCCTCTACAATTCCCTTCTTACTCTGTCTGATCAGTCTCTGTCTCTCTCCCAACTCCAGGTTACCCAAAGCCCAGAAATATCTTGAAATACCAGGATGTGGCCTGAGCTGTGAAATTCAAGCTCTTCAATCTAGCTTTCCTCCAGAAACTGTTTCTAATTGTTTCAACCACTGTGTTGTTTAATCACCAATTAGACCTCATTTCTCATCTGCTAAGTTCAACCTATCGATTTCCAGTCGCACACTCTTCTTGTTTACTGTAAAGATATGCATCCTCTCTGCTCAGAGAAAACAGGCATTTGTGGGCCCCACTTGTACCCCAAAGCATCTAGCTGTGAGCCTGCTCCAGCTCAGCACCCAGCATCCCCATTAACACACAGCTCTGCCCATGGCTAGATGGGGAGCAAGGAGCAAGACATTTTATTTCAGGCATAGCTGCACACTAAGACATCTGAAAGCTTCAGGCTGAAGTTGGCTCAGAGCAGGCATCTGTCTATGCAGATATGATGGCCAAAAGCAGCCCTTGGGTCGTGCCTGCAGAGCTTTCTGTTCACATTAGTTTTCTAACTTTTTCAGATTTTTCTTAGAATAATTTTATATAACAGGTTGGGACTGTACTTGAGGTAGGTGCTGCTACATAGCCCTTTATGTAGGGGCTGTATAGAGGCCTCTATACAGCATAAATAGCAAATTGAAAGCAATACTCATCCCTCAGTGACTGGCTATTAGCTGTTTGGGGGTGAACATATTTTTAGTAGTACCTCAGTATTTCTGATGCTGAGACAGCTTCCTGACAAAGTTTTATTAAAATCATTGTTTACATGAAATGTTTCAGCTTCAACAAAATAGCATTTTCTGAAAAAATTTTAAAAAAATAAAATATAGTGCATCCCATAATGCTGAACAATTCTACCAGCTTCTTAAAACAAACAAAAGCATTAGTTTTGGAAGCAGTGAACTGCAGTCATATGCGTAGTAGAGGCAGGAAAAAAAGCTCAGTAAAAATATAGCCCACAAATGATACTCAAATAAAAGTTTGCATTTATTATCATCTATTTTATATGCTATCCAGTATAAATCTATTGTTGCAAGACATCAGCTCATCTCAAGTATCGTACTGTACACTTTCCTGTTGCAAAGAACTGAATGGCTCATTCTTATCTACATTTTCATAGTTTATATAGCTTATTGATACTATAAAAATCAAAATTTTAGCAAAAGGATGGTCTGTCATTTTGTGGAAATAAATGTGTAACAAAGTCATGCTTCTATTGGTTTATCTGCATGTATCAAATTAATCTGATTACTTTTAACATTTCCTAAACTATTTGGCAGGACAAAAAACCTGTTAGAATAAGGAGATACAATTATTATGTCCTGCTATGGTGCTTAACAAGACAAATCATTAAAGAATTCAAAGACTTTAGCAAAGATATATTCCTGGCAGGAAAACAGACATTAACATGGCAGTAAAAGCAGTTTCTCATGCTCAGGAAACACTCTAGAGGACTCTTCTGGAAGAGAACTTTAGTTCTGAATGGGCTTAAGTCGGATAAAACTAGATGAAAGGAATAAAACAAACAAGAATGTTAGAGAACAGAAATTTCATCAGTTCCTATGAAGAAACAAAAAAAAATTGCAAACCTACCATCACAGATAGCTTAGAGACAGAGGCTGATTAACAAAAAAATATAGCATCTGATCCTGTATTTGGATAGATGCTGAAAAGCAAAGTCCATTTGTTTAGAAGAACAAGACAGCAATGATACAATCTGTTTAGAACAAGAATGTAATTTTCAGTTGCATGTCCACTTTCACCATGTGCAGTTGCTGGGGGAAAAACAGGAATCGAATCTCACTTGCTGCTAAATACATATTTAATTGCTTATGGTTTTTTTATATTTTGTTTTGCAACCAGACTGTTTACTCTGGTCATGATGATGTGGAATTAGTGTTGCAGGTTTCTGCTTCCCTTCAATACAGTCTTAAAGTGCCCCCTAGTGCACACTTCAGGAAGCAGACCAGGTTCATAAAGCACTGTCAGGGTGAGCACAGAGAATTTTCTGGCAGGTTTTATTTCATGTGAAAAGATTTCATTCTCTCCCTCCAGTCAATTTCATAAAACTTCCGTGGCTGAAGTGGGTTCTGCATCTCTGGCAATGTGAGTTAGTAAAAGTGAAGCCAGTGAGGTCCTAGACTGATATAAGTAGTACCAGCCCATTCTAGCCTTCTTACCTAGGCAGCTGTGCCTGAGATCTTTTTACATAGGCTGGAGCACTCTGGTATCAACTCCGGGTACCAGCTCCCACCTACCAGGATGCTCGCAGTGCCATCATCCCAACACAGTGGGCCCAGATGCTGCCTAGGGGCCATCAGCAGCCCTGCAGACTCCAGACCTTCTTTCTTCTTCTCAGCGAGAAATAATGAGACCCTATGACCCTATTTAGATTTGAGAAAAAAAACCTTAAGGAATCGATTTACCTCTTCTGAGGCTTTGGAACAGAGTGTCAGGGCTTTATATCCATCCATAGAGTTACAGCTGGCTGCATCAAAGTAAGCAGCTGCTGCAATAGATATTGCTGAAAACTGCAGTTATTTAACCACATGCAGACAAAGCATTTTACATCATCATAACAGTTCATGTTTTCCTCAGGGGTGAACAAATCACCAGCACTCCATGACACAGTGAAAGGAAAAGAAGGATTATCCCTTTTTTAATCACAAAAATGAATGGATATTACTTACCCAAAAGCCTGTCAACAATTACACACACAAAAAAATAAAATATGAAATTACCTAAGCTCTTGGCTCCCTGACTTTTATTTGAATGACAGATTTCTCCCCTCCCTTCCAAATCAAGGTACATCCGAACTGAGCTCTGCTTTTCACTACCTGATTATCTTAACACTGCAGTGGTATGAAAGAGTTTGTTTCTCAGACGCTTGAATATGACTTCTGATGTACAGGGATCTACCTGTCTTTTGTGATATGTTGCGATAAGCTGATTTCTTTTGCAGAGCTTTCCTGGAATGAAATTGTACTGCAGTATGGAAGTCAAATGGAAATAAACCGTTACAACATTTTCAGCTGCACAACTGAAACAAAAAAAAAATATATATATATAAAATAAAATAAGAGTCCTTCAGTCATCACTATCACGTATAAACCCCAAAACAACTGAGGATCAATAAATGTATCCAGCTGGAAAATCTCAGTGATAAAATGTCCTTATAATTAGGGCAGTATCATCTGTGGCATGGTTTCTAACTGCTTTCCCCATACCTCACCCACAGAAATCATTTCAATCTTGCCTGCTCAGATATTCAGCATTTATACTGATGAGAAGAATATAAATTCATAAATAGAAAACACTGCACATACATATCAAGAACATTTTAATTCCTCTCAGATTTCTCTTCTCTTTGGAATTAAATCAGCGTTCATATTATGACTCTACGTTTTGGGGCTTTATTAATTTGTGTCTAGTTACTTAGAGAGCTATTTTGGCTTCACGTTATTCCTACTTGGGTTCTGTTAAAAGATCTTCAACAGCTGTTCCAGATCAGCATAAGAATTGATTTTGCATCCATTTTATCATGAGAATTAATGAAAAGAAAGAAGCATCTGACTTGCTGTGTGGCCCATGACAAGTGACTTTGTCTCTCTGCTTTGAGTTTCTATGTCAGTGTCACCTTCACAGACACTTAGCAGGAATCACCTTTTTTTTTTTTTTGAAAAGAGAGAGGGAAAAAAAAAAAAGAGAGAAAAAGAGGGAGAAAATAACCAACACCATTCTTATATTCATCTTTTAGTGGTGTCTTTCAAATGTATCTAGTGCAGATTCCAAATAGTTTAAAATGCAATCAGATTAAAGATAATAGGACCCAAAAGATCCTTGGTTAATCTGGTCAACCCAAGACAATACAACTCTGTACTACAAGATTTGAAAACACATCATACCACAGAAAGAAGTGCTATGCAGTAATGAATTAATGTATTTATAACTGCCACAAGCAGTTTGTTCTCTCATTCTCTTTCCTGTAACCAAATTACATATGCAAAGTATGATCTGGTAGGATTGTTTTTCCCTGCATAAATATCTATGTGCTGCTGTGTGCTTATATTAAAGAAGTCAAGGTCAAAAAACTTATACTTCCCATTTCAAGCAGCAGCTCCCACCATGGTTTCTACAGATTATTAAAAAAAAAAAATCCTCTGCTGAAATACATCTTACTTTCATACTGAAGAGCAACACTAACCTGGAGAGCAAAACCATTTATGTCTGAAGGTTTTCTTCTGAAACTTGTACTTGATGGAGTGCTGAATGGACTCAGCTTTTAAGGACCTTCAGGGTCTTGGGGGGTTGGAATTGCATCAAGTTGATAGTGGAAAAAAAAAAAAAAATCCCTGAAACGCTGTTTGTAAGATACCTCTGAAGCTCTCCAGTTCAGTCATAGCCTCCAAGCAGGATTAGGAGCAGAACTGAATCAGGTTATCTGTGGGAAATCTCCAAAGATGGTCACCTGACCGGGTGCTGCAACCCTGAAGAAGACAGGATGGCTAACCTGAACTTCCCCATGCAGAAATTGTGGCCATTGTCCTCCATTATACCATCTATACCTTCTCAAGAATGTTTGGTACTCTTATTTTCATAACTTGCCCTCTTAAAGTAGTTGTAGGCATCTAATGCATAACTTCTTAACCTCTACATGACTACAAGCCAGCCTAGTTCCCTCAAACAGAATTCCATCTTGGTGCCCACTGACAGACCCTCTCAAGAATTAAATTATGTATATACTTAATAGAAACATGTCTGTGTCCCTGGGTTTCACATTTAAGCATGCTGTATTGCTGTAGACTCCAAAGCTGCAGCTAAGCCATCATCTGCTGGACAGGACAATAAAGGAAATGACAGAGGGTATTTCAGATACTACTATGCAAGAACTCACACAGATAATACATCCTCCCCGTAAAGAACACTGTACTTTGGCCGAAAATAACTCAAAGCACAGTTTAGGTTTACGCTGAAACCCTTGTATGTGTCTTGTTTGCATTCTATATAGTTGTGCTTTCAGCACCTACCTCTGGTTCGTTTTGATGGGAGTCGCATCACCTTACACAATTGACCAGTGCAGTATGTAATGCTTTAACTTGCTCATATCTTACCTCAGCTCTTTCTAGATATTGTCAAGCTGCATAATATCACAGTCAGCTATGCCACCCTAATAGATCTCCTTAATATCTCTGTGTAAACTTTAAGTAGGTCTGGAAGAGGACTGGCCCTCTTGAGAGCCAAGTGAGAGATCAGTTAGCAGAAGCAAAGTGTTCTTGACACTAATGTTTGTCTTGGAGGAAATATATACAATATCCAGATTTACAAGTAAAATATGAAGTGGACATGTCCACAGAATAACCACAGACACAGTTATTTTTTGGCATTTTAGTTTGATAATGTAAAATGTTGAATATATTTTTAAGATATATTCTACTGTTTAACTCCAAGCAAGAGTAGGAGTATATGGCCTGCAAAGTGGCCCTCAAATACCAGCTAAAGTTGAGGTCAACACAGGATGTCCTTCTTGAAGCTCTTGTGTCAGTGACTTCCTTTCCAGTCACTGGTCTAAAAATTGCCCTTTTTATCCCTGGACATTATGACTTCAGGAAACCACTCAAGTAGCTTTAGCTTAGAACTTGGCAGCTTCCCTCTAGCCTTAACTATACCTTATTTTCCTCGATCAGACTTATTTGATTCAATGCAACCAGTTCACTGGCTGTTTTGACATCTGCCTTCAGAGAGCCACACCTTTCCAATACGGCAACAAACAAACAAAAAAATAAATCACCCACTCTAACAAGTAACAAGCTTCTCAGAGAGAAGATGGGACAAGTTTTATGACAGGCAGCACATCTCAAAATGTCATGTAAAGGTGAAAGAACAACTTCTCTTTGTAAGCTGTATGGTCCACTTTACAGTCGCTGTTCTGTAATTTTGCACATGCATGCAAACAAATGAGAAAACAATATTTTTCTTTTCTCTTCCAACAGAAAAACAGTTTAATTCTGGATTTGAAAGTTCTCTGTCTGCCCAAAGGCAGTGATAAAACCTAACATCTACCATACCTGCCAATATCTGTGTGCAGTTAACTCATCTAGAATCACAAAGGTTTTGGCTTTTAGTCTAACAACCATTCCTGAGGATTTCCATCACTTTTATATAAATGTGTTTTCCATGCATTGCTGCACATCAGGAATATTTTCCAATGTCTTTCTCCAATAAATTTGTACATAAGACCAGAGCAGGAAATTCTACATGCCCCATTGGGCTAGCAAACATTAAATATACAACATCCTAATGAAAGGCAGTTTACAGTACCAGCAGAGAACTTTTCACTCATTGACAACCAGCTTCTCAGCTTTTGAAAACTGCATAAAAAGGCTTCCAGTTGCCATATAATATTTGCAACCAAACAAAACCTAATCCTTAGCAAATGTCTTTGCAAAAAATAACTACAGAGAATAATAAAGTGGTTAAAAATGGAGCTACATCAACAGGAAAAGCAAACCTTAAAACACTTTTTAGCCCCCTTTCCCATTTCAAATTGATATGGCTTACTCTTCCACATCATTCTTCCACCTGTGCAAATTTGGAGGCAATATACCAATTTCCATTCCTTCAACACAGAGATAAATTATAACAACTGTCCTGGATGCAGCCAAATCTCACATATCTCAGCATTCAGTAGTTACAGAACCCCCGTTTAGTTCACCAGAAGCGTAGCGCAGCGTGTCACAGTGCTATTTTGATATTCAACTATGCTTTTCATAAAATTATGATCAGTTCGTGAGGGAACCTCATTTCAAAAATCTGACCAAGCCAGGGAAGTAGAGACAGTCAAGACTCTTGCCTTCCATTCCCCCTTGGCTGCATGCGGACCTGTGACAGCCCTTGGGGCAGCAGGACCATATTTACGTTTCTGAACATCAGTGATAGAGAGTAGAGCCTTTTGAAAGTTGCATTTCACTTGCATTTCACTCTTTTTCAATTGCAGGAGCTAGTCAGCAATGCAGATGATGGTGTTAACCCCCTCCAATACAGTTTAGAGGAGCAGGGGAGACCTGCAGCCAGAGGAGGTCAAATGAGGCCAGTGAAGTTGAACAGGGAGTATACATAGGGTCATTATGCATTGGGCACCAGCAGGACAGCAGGGGCCATGCTTGGCAATGCACCAAGGTACTAATCCAACCTGGCAGGAGTAATTGGAGAGGCAGATAATCTGAATCGATATCAAAGGCTTTAACACAAACCTCCCATGCAAATCCTACCCCAAAAATATCTTGGCATTTGGAAAGGAAACTTAACATGATACTTGTAGAACAAGTCCTTGTGGGATTGATACTATCACATTGCACTCTGAGTAAGAATCAATCCTCCCAGCCAAAGCCTGTATTCCCAGACAGCAAATTGCAACTTTCTCAGAGAAGACAGTGAGGTTGCAGCTATGCGATGTGACTTAATACAGAGCCGAAGGGGATGGCACGCATCTGACCTATTTTAAAACACAAAATATGGAAACAACTCTCAGCAAGAAAATATGAGCTTTACTTTCAAGTGCAGGCAGGCCAAAGTAGCCTAATTATTCACCACCCAAGATGCTAAGAAGGAAAATAAGTCTCCCAGCTTCCAGCATTGTTACAGAATCTCAGAAATCTTCATGTCACCCAATTAATACATGATGCTCCTAATACCCTTTGCTCTCTCATTTTTTTTTCCTGGTCATCAACAAGCTCAAACTAAAGTCTCATGAACTGACCCCATTTAATACAGCAATGTTTTTGTCTAGATTAAGTTACATTATTTTCTCATTTACTTTGGAAATAAGTAATAGATTACTTAAATATACTTGGGATCAGAAAAATGCAATCTTAGAAATAAATAATAAAGAAGCAAATGCATGTTTCACTTTCAACTCAGTTTTAATTTTGTAGTTCCACAAAATATATTAAAAAAAAAAAGTGGGCTCTTCCTGTTTTCTCAATCAAAGCAAGCAAAAATATCACTAATGCAGAAACAGTACATTGCAAAGGCACAAAGAATATTTCCCTATTTCTTTAAGCCTGCCCTCAAGAACTCATATGAAAAAAATAACCAAACCAACAAGGAGAGGCTTCTTTTAGGCATTTTGACTTAAACACCTCTTTTTTCCTTGTATTTTTAAACACAGGGAACAAAATTGCTATGTGGTGCATTTGTGACTTGCACCTTAAAAAAAAAATAAAAATCAATGGCAACTCTGGCAAAGGAACGAAGAATCACCTTTCAGGATTCTGCTAAGCTTATTGGCCTGATCCTTATAAAAAAAGCAAAATAAAAGCACAGATGTCTAACACTAGAACTACCTAAGGTAGCAAGAGCCAGCCTCCAGTGACATCTACGAAAACGTCCTTTCACAAAAAGGAAATGTGTGCTCCCTCTTATCACTGATTTTAATAAGATTCATTGTCTGAGACAGCTATTCAGGCAGAGCAGTTATGATCCCTTCAGACTTTCACTGACCTTCAGGGAATTATAAAAGGAGGAACAGATTTCAGTTCCTGAAAAGGAGAACGGAGAAAGACAAGCCCCCCCTCAAGGAGTAAAGGTAAATACTTCAACAGAGAAAGCTCTGATATTATAAAAGAGTTTCTAACAGCAGGGAAGAAGGCATCAAATCAACTGCTGTCATTTTAAATATTTCCTACAAAGGAGAAAATACGCTTTAGTGCAATGAGATATCCAGCAGCAGATTTTTCTGTAGCATATTCAAGAATTAATCTCTACGTTCAACTCTGCACTAGTACAGCTGAGTCAGCACCATTCTTTTAAATGACCTGATTCTGTAATCCCATTATTAATATCATGGAAATGACTTCCCTCGTTGCTGTTTTGTGCTATCAATGAAAAGCCACAGAACCAGAATGCATCTGCTCTCACAGGTCTCCTCTAGGATTATTTGCATCAATACAAACTGAATTAATCATGTAGACATATGAATAAACACCACTCACATGCTAGTGCCAGAGCTATATCAGGAGCTGTGGTTCATTTCTGCAAAATGTTGCATTTTATTTGTGTTATTGTCATCTGAACCATGCATATTTTATCATTCTCTATCAGGACGATATCTTGCAATCTACATTGTTATTCTTTTCTAATTTCTTGGCATATTAGATACACACTGTATGCTTTATGTTCCCTAATCAGCAAGCCTAAATTTTTAAATGGCACATGCTTACATTTATGCATCTGCAGAGAGGAATTCACTACAAGAAATAAGAAATTATAACGTAACAGAGACCCCCTTTATTTTTGCAAGATGTCAGCTTGACCTTTGATTTGTAGTGGTTTATATAGCTACAGCCTTTCACTGCAAAGAGGAGAGAGTCTACTAGGGTACCAGAGAATTTCTTTGATGGCCAGTGAAGTTTAACTCTTCTTTCTCAGCAGTGCTATAATTCAAGTGGGCTGCAAAGGTGAAGAGTAAGACGCTTCAGAAAAAAAATACCCACAATAAAATTGACCAGTTCTAATCCAACTGAGTTTGTAACCAGTAGGTTCAAGATAATTTGCAGACCCTGTTTAGTAATATAGATTCTAAAGACTTCAGCTTTTATAGCAACATATTAGTATTTTAAATGCAGAAAAGCCTCAGATAGCCAGAGTCAGAACTGGATAAACGTGCTCTACAATTTGTCAGCATATTTATTCTGCAAAATTAACAAAAATACAATCCTTCACAAAACAAAAGCAACCCAAGTTCTCATAATCAAAGGACATACTAGGAGCACACCAAGCATTGTGATATACTGCTGAAAAAAAATTGTGTCCCTCAAAAATAATGCTTTAACACAGAGGAAAGAGATGCAACAGGCACAACAGTAGTGATAAAAACAGTCTTAACACATTTATACACAAAAGCGGGAGTCAAACGAATGACTTGTACTGAAAACAACCATAGAAAAATATGTTTGTGTCACTGGTACACATGACTGAAGCAAGTTTTAAGCTATGAAAGAAAGATGATATCATCAAAGAGAATTCTGAATAAATAGAGTGCCACATGGTTGCCACAGGTTCTGGAAGAAAGACAGAGGTAGTAGCCCATGTCTTGTGCCATTAGTCATGCCCACCACTTTTCTGAGTCCTTCCGAATTCCGGGTCACCTGTGGCAGTGGTATTAGAACATAAGCACAATTTCCCAGAGACATGACATTTCATGATGCAGACATGCTCTAAGCAAAACTATGGAAATAATAAAGGGATTGCCATACCAGAAATAATAAAACTGGAACAGCAAAAAGCGACAATGTATTAAAAACATCCAACCAAAACAAACATTGACTTTCAGCGGAATAAATATATTCATCTCTGCCTGAAAGAAGGCAAGACCTATCATTTATGATACTTTCATGAAAGTACAACAGCCAATTTACACAAACATTACACTGGGCTATTTCCTCATTAATTTTCTTCTGAAATGCTTTTTCTTCTTTGTATGTGGAAAATAATGCTTCAGAGAAGTCCACATGGGAGGGGAGGGGGGATCAAGTATTTAATCTTACCCTGTTACTGTACAGCTCCAGTTACCATAACAACTTGCTGTAGCTCTTTTCATAATAGGCTTACAGTAGCTTGTCCACAAAACCATTTTGTGACTGGAGCTACTGTTACTATACTATTTCACATTCATGCAGCCTCTCTGTTGCCAAGAGTCAAATCTATTTCATTTTAAGTGTAAATGTGATTCACAATATTTTGAGATTTCATGGCTAGAAAAGTCAGATTAAAGGAAGCGTTAGTAATCACACTGCTTATCACTCAATATGGCACTAGATTTCATCATTTAAAAAAAAAAAAAAAAAATTTAAATCAGCCTTTACCCTACTAGTTCTCATGAAATGCTTCAGTATTTTACTGGGCTTCTAACAGGAAATAGTATTTTAAATACCCGTGTGAATTTGTAGCTGTATTTTCAGTCATCTCACCAGTTCATTTACACCAAATCAGTAGTCTGTAGTCTTTTTTTTTTTCTATATTTTAAAATTAAATGTTACTTAAGCCAGCACTACATAGCAACCCTTTTTCAGGTCTTTTTTTTATTGCTTTTCTTGAAGAATGTACTGCAGTTATGGAGCATGATTGTGAAATGTGCTACGTCTTGTCAGTAAAGTTGGAAACTCTCTGCTCAATTTGGGGCTCAAACATATTTTTGAGCTTCACTTCACAATACAGACATTCTTTCACGTCAGTAATTATTAAATATCAGTTTCCCTCAGCCTAATTTTGGTAGGAAGTGTTTGTACAAAAGCTAAAATAAGGTTTGATGACAAAATATTAGGTTTGAAAGGAGGATCCTCAAAATATGCTTTACATGTTTTGAGCTCTAATAATTCTTTAATGAAATTATTCTGTCTTTTCAAGGTGATAATTCACAGTGCCTCAATACAAGGGAAATTGCGTACATCCAACCTAGCCTATATGGCATTTCCAGTGGAGTACATTGGAGAAAAGTGCTGGGCAAATGCAACTCTCATGTTCTGGATCACTAAAGACATTTTCTACATGTTGGGGAAGAGAAAAAAAATTAAACTGGAAGCTCCAGAATTTTCTCTCCTAAAGGAAAGAATAAACCTTTTTTTTCCACAGGACAAATCTAAATGCAGGCAGCTTCATTTTTTTTTCTCTGCAGAAAGTCTTAAAACATCCTTTAAAGCAGGTCATGAACTTTGTACCTATAGCTGGCAGTCAGAATCCATCCACATTCCCCGAAAATTTTCTTGCTCAGCCCGTTGAAGCAGACTGTGTTCCTGTCCTCCATCTGGTTTCGGGGCAACAAGGCTAACAAACCCTTACCATCAACAGACATCTGCCTTTAGCTCCAAGACCCAACAATATCTTCAATAAGTATGACAAGATCTGCATGAAAGCCTCTGACCTGGATGGTGCCCACTTCCCCATGCAAGGGAACTCTCAAACATTCACCAAAATGCATATGCATGTGGGAACCAGAATGAAGGTGGGCAGTGGTCCTGACTTGCACAGATGCAAGATCCCCACAGTTCCACTGTTTTTCCATTTTCTGTGCTCTCTGAGATATTTTACATTGTCAACTGATATAACAAAATTAGAGTCTATTTGCAGGATTTTTGTAATTTCTTTGTTTCCATATTAAAGGCATTTCTGAATCAAAATCTTGCTCCACTGAAGCTTGTTTCTAAATCATTTGTATCTGCAAAGTTCTTTGAGGTCTTCAGATTTGAGGTGTGTTATTTTATGAGGCTTGATGTTTAAAGCAATCCTAAATCAAAGTAAACAACTTGACATGTTTGGACTTAATTTGATGTGTAAAGACCATTATTATCTATTTAGAAATCTCCTCTCAATTGTAAGCATTTTAAAAAGATCACTAAGGGAAAAAAAAAAAAGTATATTTTTATACACTGCAGATAAGTCATTAACTAGCACAGTATCTATCCTTACATAGGCATAGAATTATGCCTCTTAAATTAATAAGGGGTAAAGACCAGCAAGAATTTTTGCATGTAGGCATACTAAATCATTATATTCTAATTGATTAGCAGAAATTGGAAGCCAACAAACACTACTTCACTAGTGTCAGCTCAGGTCTGACATCAGTAAAGTCCCTACTGCAAACTTACAAAGGACAGGTAAGTATAGTGAGCAGATTTATATTCCAGACCCATTAAAATGCTGGAGATTGCATTGTCAAATACAACCAGCAAAGTGAATGTGAAAAGCAACTACTTTCAACTTTAAATATTACAATGAAGAAACATAAACTAAAACACAAGTGTACTTTAAGCCTTCTTGGAAAAACAGCAATATCAAATTCTTGGAAAATCATTAATCTGTACAACATGGTCCAGCTCAATGGAAATGCAAATTCCATGCATAACTAAACAGCTTCTGCGGGGGGAAAGACAGTGTAAAAGACAAAGAAGAGGTAATAAAACATCAGTATAAAATGAAGGTTACTAGAGTCTTACAGTTCTAGTTAACTCCATGGTCAAATTAATAGGTTTTTATTGTATACAAACTAATGTCTTGTTTCTATTAAAAGACATGGTAATCACTAGCCACTAGACAGTCTATTTAGATGATAAACATTCATTTAAGAGCACACTGCAAAAACCAAGGCCATTGTCCAAGCTGCCTTGTAAGAGACAGCCTGAGCACAACTTACAGGCAGGCTGAGAAGGAATCCCCCCAAGACTTCAGTGCAAGTGCAGTATTTGAAAAAAAATATAGGCACTGTGAGATTCCGACACAAGGAATGGCAGAAGCCCAGGAGAATTTTAGTTAGCAAGAGTTTTAGAAGGTTTGGAAATATGCAAACACAGAAACGGCTCCCTGTCCAATAAAGCTAAACTTTCATATATCTGTCATAAATACATGAACAGACAGTGCTAGAGAAATGCTTGCCGCATCTCGACCCTCCTCTGAACAAACCTCAGCATTGGTCAACCATTTCAAAGAGGCATTCATATCCTGAGATGCTGTAACAACATCTACAAAAGACACAAAGAACCAGGTGCAAAGCCGCATTCAAGGATACATGCAAAGTCTGCTCCATTGTCATAATGTGAAAAATGCGTCTGGCCAAGTGAGCTTATCCTTTATGCTCTTCTAAACACAGGCTTCATGCTGTATTTCTTAACAAGCAGCTGGATGTTGCACCAATTCATAATACCCTGAGTAGCACCACTTGCAAATTACTTCCAAGGAAATGAGTACTTAGGAATTTGTCAGAGTCTTGATTAGATGGCAAAATGAATCAGTGTTAGAACTGCAACAGACTTTGATCAGTTTAAAAATGGCTTGTTTGAACATCTGAAATCATTAGCAAGGTGCAAATGGGAGTGATATAATATACTGTTGAGAGCAATTAGATTGGCGTTCAGTTTGTAGTGTCTATTGAGTACATTATTTTTATCTGGTTTAGAAACATTGTAATACTTGCATAATAGTCTCCTTGAACATTATTATAGATGCATTTTCAGTAATATTCATACATGTGAAAGCAGCAGTAAAAATAGTATTTGCTCATAACTTGATCCTTCTCTGAGAGAAAGCCGAAGATTTCAGTGGATCAAATACTTATTCTGCCTTCCAAGCTCTTTAGATACTTATCCAACGATCTACTAAAGCAATAATTGCAGGTGGAAATGAAATCTTAAGACCTAGATCTACAAGGTATTTAGATTGAATTGCTTTAGAAAAATTCAGCTACACATATTAAATAGAATGCAACTGTCTTAGAAAATACCATTAATTTGGAAGCTATACCACCAGTTTCTCCCAAAATTTACAGTATTACTTTTAAAATAAAACTGAGCAAAATGAACATGCTCCAAAGAGATTCCATTCAGAAAATATAATAACCAAAGTCCCAGAGCTCTCTGTTTATCAAATTATTTTCATATTTTCTCCATGAAATTATGATGGCTGCCTCCCTGCCCTCTTCCCAGCAGTCCTGCCTACTTCTCCAATAACGAAAATATAAAGTTCCCTTAAGTCACCTTGCAGTAAAGAACAGTTGGGAAATATAGCTGTTTTAATGATAGCCTGTAGAAAAATAAACACATTGACTGTAGTAGTCTGAAAATCAAGATACATAGCTCAAGAAATGACCTACTGACAAGACAACAGGGTTTAAAAAATCTCATTGTTTCACATAGCTTAATATCTTTCATTAGAGTAGATCACATTGAGGGCCTGATCCAAACCATTTCAAACTTCAACAGTGGTCTTTCCATAGATACTAAGCAGTTTTGGATCAGACACCTATTTAAATATACTCATAAACAGAAATTCTGCAACAGTAAAGGAAGTTACTAATCCAAAACACACAGTTCATATGAACACCTCTTAAGCCTCTTTATTACTTGGGCACTGATGTGATATTTGTCTCTGTACTATTCCTAGTTAAAAAGCTACAGCTTCCTTCAAGGAAGCATCAGGAGTTCATACTGATTCCACCAGCCTGTTCTGCCATGGCTCTGAACTGGGATTCATCCCAAATCAGAGGGCAGTTACCTGTTCCTCAAGGTCCTATTCCAGGTTCCACAAGCAGGTTTTGTTGTTTCTATGGCAGCACTGACATAGGATTCTGCTTTGACATATTAACCAGAGCACCCAGAGCTCTGCTAACAGGTCGGAGGAAAAAAGCATGTAGACAGTAACCTTCACTAGTGTTGCAAAAGCTCCTCATCTCCCAGATAATTTATGCCTTTTACTAAAACTAAATCCTTAGAACAAACATATTAACTATATACAGAATGAGTTTCAAATAAATGATGCATTCTGCCCTGATGCCAAGTTTTCGCTCGGGAGCTTGAATTTTTGTTGCCAGGCAGACCAAAAACTACTATTCTCCTCATTAAAACTCCACAGCTATCGAACTATTATTTCTCATTGAAATCCTGCCTAAAAACTCAGCTTGCTTAAACACATGATTGTGGGGGACTAGGTCCATCAAATTCTACTAAGGTTCATTCATTCTGCTTTTTTGGTCAGATACTTTATAAGCTACACAGCACAATCTTTGTCTTGTGTTTTGTAAAGCACAGAGTACAGCAATAATCAGTAGAAGTGGTAATAAAAGTAATAAAGAGTCAAGATAACCAGAAAAAGAGGTTTGCTCAGCATCATAGGTATCTCCAATATTTTTTGTCATTGTTTTTTCCTCCAAGAGGACATAGCAACATGGAGGGCAGAGCAAAGCAAGGCAATCCAGGTCATGAGTTACCTCTAGTTCCTCCAAGGCAGCCAAGAAGAACATGATTAAGTGGAATCACCCCAAAACATTAAAACTATGAATTACTTTACTGAAGCAAAGCATTTGATTTTGTCTGTGCAAAATATAGAATTGTATAAATTAAAAATTTTCTGTAGAAAACTGACTACATTCAAAAGGTAATAAGAATCACATTTTTCTTCTGCAGATGACCAGATGGAAAATAAACCAAGTTTTTAACCTAAATGGTTTGGTTTGGAGATGGATGAGTTTTTAATATTACCTTATTTTAAATGATCAGTCTTTCAAAAATGTCAGGTCACATAGAGACAGTAAAAGAAAAAAAATAAAAACAAACTGATTTCTGCCCTTGTTGGAAGATGGGTAATCAAATAAAAGCCAACAACAGTGAAAGCAAGATGATTTCAAAGAGAGAGGGTTATAAAAAGATCCCAGAGGACTTTACTAACAGATGTGGATAGTATATTACACCATTGTTAGCAGACAAAACTATTCTCTTTGCTTGTAAATTAAGTTAATGTGTTACTATCAATACTCAGGGATTTGAATAATAAAACAAATTTCATTTACCAGCATATTTCTATACCTGGTGAGGATTGAGTCCCTGATACCAGCATGCATCCTGCAGAGTATTAGCTACTTACAAGTGATTTCCCTGTTCATCTACATCTACTGCTCACAGGACATCAAGGTGGGAGCAGGGGACGGAGGGGGAGCTGGCATGGGTGGCAGCAATAATGTTTCTGACAGGCCCCTAATTGAACCCACGCAAAGGTTCCCAATACCCCACACTCACCCATGCAACAGGGCTAAGAGACAAGCAAAATTAGGGCAGTTCTTAAAGCAGTCAGTTGAAAATATCTCTAGGATTTATCTGAATAGACAGTGCTGAAATAAGGGCTATTAACAAGTACACAAGTGGTGAGGAGGAGTTCTCAAGGGTCTCAAGTGTGACCCAGTTCATTTTCTCCAGTTTGACCCTCTATGGGCCTTGCCAGTGGTATCTCCTTGCATTTGGGCAAGGGCCCCCTACCCTTTATATCCATCTGCCTCTGAGTGGC
The DNA here is from genome assembly GCA_027560015.1 of Chloroceryle amazona. Taxonomy (NCBI): domain Eukaryota; kingdom Metazoa; phylum Chordata; class Aves; order Coraciiformes; family Cerylidae; genus Chloroceryle; species Chloroceryle amazona. Next base: position 100,165 of record JANHFX010021320.1, on the reverse strand, counting down.
TCCACAAAGAACCTGTCTGTATCAGATCCAAGTGATGCAAACCAGGTCAGGAGGCTCCTCAGTAGAAAAAGGAGCTTTTCCCCCACCTCTACAGCAAGAAAAAGTAAACATGTATAATTAGTTAATTTAGACCCTGTAATGAACATCGGTTTATATTCTGACATTAAATTATGTAAGAATCATTTAAAACCTGGAAGGCAAATTGTTGTTGGGGCAAACAGCTGATTTCAGTGACATTCAGCTTGTTTATGCAAGCAGCAAATTTGGTCTGTGTGTATTTTTTGCTCAATGCTTCTGTCAAACAATGCAAAGTAAACAATGTTTGGCTTCAACTCACTCTGGGCAGATCAACTATTTGCACCCAGGACTTTTTTCTTTGCCCACTTGTTTGAATTTTCCCTCTACCCGGGCTTTGATGTACCTTTGCAACAGCTGCAAAACACATTTCATGCCAAGGAGCAATTTGCAGGCACAGCACTAGACATTTCAGAGCATTGCTAGTTATTCATACAGTACTTCTCTGGCAGCTTTTCAAAATATAATACCATAGAACTGTCACCTCTCACAGTAACAAGTATTTTCATACATTTGTCTTCTCTGCAAAAATAATTTATAATTTTTTAACACAACAGAGAATTCATTCTAGCAACACAGAAATTTTATATCAAATAGTTTGCTTTTAATAGTGCTAATTCTAAAGCAGTCTTAATGAAAGCTATCATGACCCGTGTGTACAAAACATCTTTTGCAGATAACAGAAAGGAGGCAACAAAACAAACAAAAAAAACAAACAAACAAACAAAAAAAACCCAAACAAACAAACAACAACAACAAAAAAAACACAAAACAAAAACACAACACAACAAAACCAACAACACCCACCAAAAAAAACCCCACACCTTACATTCTCCACTGCATGCTTCAGCTGATCTACCTTCCCCCAGGGAAAGAATGCAATGCCTGATAAATCATATGCATGCTGTGAAAGCAAAGCCTCATCACTCTGTTCCTGCTTTTTCTGTACAAAATGTACAAAAAAGTACTTTTAATTTGGTTAATAATTCCACATAAGAAAAAGGTTCTGTTAGGCATGGGTAATATGTACTTCATTTTCTTGAAACTCCTAAAACAAGGAAGATTATGAACTTTGTAATTTATAAGTGATTTCACCATAAATATGTTTTGGGTTTGTTTTATTTTTTTCAAAAAAAACAAAACAAAACAAAACAAAAAAAAAAAAAAAAAAAAAAAAAAAAAAAAAAAAAAAAAAAAAAAACACACACCACAACCTTGTATTTATACTTTCTTTTTTTACTGGTAATGCTGCTGCTAAAAAATCTGTTCATAGTAGCTTTCCTCAACGAAAAGAATTTCAATCACGGGCTAGCTACTGCGGTATGAGAGCATGACTTCGTTTAGTTGCCGTTTAAGACACAAATGTATTTCCTACAAAGCTGTCCAAGGACAGTTTCATCACAGAATTCAAATTCTATTGATATTCAACTATTAGTAATCCATTTCTACAGGGCTGGATTACTACAGGGCACCACATCCAGCCTTCTATCTTTCCTCTGTTCAGCAGGTACATCACTGCTTGCTTTCTGTCTCACATCACAGGCAGACTTAGACATCACCTTGAGCTACATTTTCACTGGAGAAATTAGACATCCAAATCTCATGTTCTGGAATACATCCATCTGTAGTCACCAAACCCTCCCCACCTCATCCACCTTGTCAAAAATTCATCTCATCAAACTTTAAGGCATCCGAATATTCTGGCTTCTAAGAAAATACTAACTCATCCCTGGGGCTGGGCTGAAGGCACATCCAGGAGAACCTCCTGAGAAGAGCTACCTTCAGCAAGTTTCAGCTTGCCAGCACAGGTCCCCTCTGTCCTGGAAGGTGGGTCAGCCCTGCCTGTCCAGGAAGGGATGCCTGCTCCAGCCCCAGAACCTCTTCGGGAAACAGACTACAGGAAAACAGCTGCCAATTCACTCCTATGCTCCTGCCCTTTCATGCACAATCCCCAGCTGCCAAGCAATTTGATATTCAGCTGGCAGCAAGCATCTTATTCTCTCAGAGAAAGTAAACTAATTGCCTTCATTATTGTTTCTCATTTCATTTGTGCTTTGTGCCATTTGGCTTTTTTGATCATTCATCTTAAATATACAGAGACTTCAACCCATTTAGATTTATCAGCATTATATTCTGCAGGTTATTACTCTTTCTAGAAAGTAAGATTTTTTTATATTTTGATAGTGTTTGGATAAGCAAGGAGTCAGTGTCTCCCTTTGCACCATATTTACTTTTCCTCTCCTTCCACATATCAGCTAATAAAAAAATATGGATGCAAAGTGTAAGAAAATCTTACAAGATAAGAGTGACTGCAGAAACATACAGAGACGTTAAACACCATCACCTAGCAAATCAATAGCAAAGTCAAAAAAACTTCCAATCTCTTGATCTAAATCCTAGACAGTCTCAAAAAAGTATTTTATTTCTAACATCTCCTTGGTTTCTATTATGACATATTTCTCATTTCAGTTGCTTGAAATACTTTTAACAGTGAAAGAAAAAAAAAAAATTTGATGAGCTCTCCTTTATTTTCCTGGTTTAGTTTTAAATTAAAAAGAAGAATCTATCATCATCCCCAAATCCTATATTTCAAAATTAGGCTTTGATTAAAAAAGGAGAGATTAAATGGACAGCAGAAAGTGGGAACACTTCTTGTTTAAAATGAGGCCATTTTTATTAAAAACAGAAGGAAAAATCTCTACGAGTATTTCTCAACTGTAACTTGCTAAAGATAGCTAGATATAAAATACAAACATTTGACTTCAGTTTGGTGTACAGAATTAGTAGTATGTAAGAACAATAGACAAAACCTAAAGATTCAGATTTTAGGATCTTCTAATGTTGAAAACTTCACTTAGAAGCATTTTCGGCTAATTATTTGATAGATGAAAGCAATACATATACCCAAAATGATCAGAATAGATAGTACAGCAACTAGGTAGCCTTCAAGTTATCATTTAAGAGACTCGAAATAGCAAAAAATATAGCTAGCAAGACAGCTGGATGTACAATTTATTTCCAGTCTCTCTTCTCATGTTAAAGCCTATTTCTCTGCCATAGCAGCAACATTCATTATATTTGAAGCAGTGAAACAATGAAAACATCATCGTGTTCTAATTGGCCTGGGGGATGTTGGCATTAGGGCATGTCAGTTCTTTCAGAGGAAGATTGTGGCTTATTCCTCTACTGATCCCCAACCAGAAAAACCTCTGCAGCTGAGAGCTCCTACACCTTTGTTACAGCTATTATTCTATCCCATCAGGCCTCAAAATCATAAAACACGCTAAGCAAACTCAAAAGAAGCCAACCAGCCCTACTGCATTCCATTATGGCTTGTAACAAATTGTGAAGTTTAATGAGCAATTACAGTTAAATCATTTTGTGATGAAACTTTTATTGAGAGGCAACATAGGAACAAAACCAGCAGCATAATTCAATTTGTTTGCTCACTAAAGATACATTGTTGATCAGTATTTTTCAAATCAAGGCCTTCTACTCTCGTCCCTTGTAAGAGACAGAGGACATTTCTTTAACCTCATTAAGTTCATAACAAAGACCAGAAGGAATACTGTCTTCAGTTTTCAAAAGATGACATATGGTGTGTTCCACGGGATTGTCAGAACTAATCTCTGAAATCTTCACCTTAAATTGGCTGACAACTGTGCTAAGCTAAATTTATTTCTGTATTAACCCTTAGGAATACAAGCACTTTGCAGATTGCCAGCAAATAGTAAAACTAGTAACCTTTACAATTCCATTTTGCTGTTCATCTGAAAGCCTCAAGGCAGTATACATGTGCCAATCTTCAGAACATCCAGTAGGAGAGATATTAAAGGAAGTTTAAAGATAGAAACATAGAGTAACAAACAGAATAAATTAGAAAGCAAGATAAGACTGCAATTCAAGGACAAAGCTACAGAGCTAACATCCCAAGTCCTAGCTCATAGCTGCAGACAGTCTTACCATTAAAGAAAGCTTTTCCTCTACATTTGCCAGACCCACAATAATAACAGCATTAGCCGGTTTGAAAATTACCATTTTCACATTCACAGAGAATCATCCACACAAGACACTCAACTCCAGTCTTGTTAGATTTTTAAAAGCTGTTCTGGTTAGGACCCAACAACTCCATTCATGTACATCAAGAATTTTATGAAACCTGAGAGACCTCAGCCTCCCTAGAGAATCAAATTTCTATTGTCCTGAGCAAGGTCTTTAAAGTGCTCAAAGATATTAAGCAACTTGTTTCCCCTGCTGACCCACCCCAATCTATAAATGTATAAAACAGAATTTGTGAAGAACAGAACGATATGAGGAAAGCTGATTAAACACTAAGACCCTTGGTTATTTGCAGTCAGCAATCATGTACACAGAACAGGACTTTAGTAAAGGGAAAGTTTTTCCATTAAGTGTAGAGTCACCAGGTAAAAATTCTCATTCCATCATTCCAGATGGCCTGTTCTAGCTTTTACTTTAGCATCACTCTGTATAGCATGGGAGGCTATCTAAAAAGATCAATAAGATCAGTGAACACTAGCAAAATTAGTTTTAACAACACATCCAGACACATTTCTCAGTAACTAGACAATGTAGGCATTCTTTGGCTTAGTAAGAGAGAAAAGGAAAGCTTACATCTCCAGAAATCATTTCCCTTCAATCATTTCTTGATCAGACACAGAAGCTTCCCCCGACTCCATCTAGAGAAGTTGCCTTAACCTTTCCTGGACTTTCTTTGCACTAAGGCATATCAGAACATACCACTATTCCAAGGTGAGGTATTTTTCTCATAAAACATTTGACTAGAAGAACAGAAAAGCCTTTTCAAAGTGAAGAATATCTCTTGTCCTCAAGATTTTTTTGGCCCCTCAACTATAATTTGGAGATTCCTACGTATTATCTCTAAACCTAGCTCCTCACAGCTTCTTTCCAGCTCTACTTCCATAAACAGCTATGACCCATACTTGGTTTTGATCTGCACACTCATTGTGCTTGATTGTAGTGTTAGAAATCACCATCCATCAGTGTATGGCTTTTTTCTTTATCTGACTACTGTTTACTATGGCTAACAAAAATTTGCCTCTGCATTCTCCCCAAGCTTTGAATGTGGTTATTTTATCATAAAACATAAAGATCATTTAAGAGATAATCTCAGAGTCAACAAAAAGTATAGGCAAATAGTATCGGCATTCATTGCACGAACAAAAACAACAACAAAATCTTCAGCTGTTGTTGTTCAGGCAGCAACATCAACTTACAGTCTTTGGGAGACATCGCTCGGATTCTCCGTGAATAGAGAGTTTTCAGAACCAGAGACTCTGTCATGCACCAATAATTAAGCTTGCAGGCTCCTGTAGGCAGAGAGGAAGAAACAAAGAAAACATTCAAGTCCCTTTTATATCACATACGCATAATGCACAAGTGCAGGAGCAAAAATAACACAAATATAAACCCTTCATCTAGCAGCTCATCACCTCCATTGGAACTGCTAAAGCAAAGACTTTGTGTCAGCTTCATATTGATCGCAGATGGAAATCAGTTAACCATTCTCCCCTCACAAAGATTCTCACCATGGAACAAGTATCTTTGTGATATAAAAGCTACTTGCTCAACATCAGAAAAGAAGCTTTAGCTTCAGCAGTTCTGAAAATTAGGCCGTTAACTCCACTATGCCACAGCTTATATATTCAAAAATCACAGCATCCAAAGGAAATAGAAACGCCTATCTACTGTTCAAAATTTTACCTGTTGATCTTAACCAGGGAGGGGGGAGCTGCTGTACAGACATAATAGCATAGCTCTATCTAGATTTTTTTTGTAAAATTCATTTCAATTATTCCCTAAAAATTAATGGTGACCTTTTGCAATAGGCCAGTATCTAGAGACTTTCATGCAGAGCTCTGCGGAGCTCTTCTTGAACAAAACACAGATGTTACTGCTGAAATTCACATCATCAGAAGACTCAAAGTATACCACCTGAGAATACTGCAAGGTTGTAAGGTCAGACAAGCACAAATGACCTATAATTAATATCATTGCACTAACAAGCATATTCATGTGTGTATTTATGCATATAACTAATTTTCCATATAATGTTTATATCACGCACAATATTAATTTACATATAAAATGACATGCAATATAAATTATTCTCTCCTGTAATGATAATGGTTTCCAGTCAGATCTCATATACAGTAAAAGCTTATGCCTGTGCCAAAGCATGTATAAGCACTTCTATACCACCTTGTATCAGTAAAGCATCTGGGAGCTGACAGGCCCCAGGTTCTCAAGCGTCTTTAACTCCAAGCTTGTTTTACATCAGCTATATTGACAAAAGTGTTTCACTTTTAAACCAAAATATTGACCTTTACAGGGCAACAAAACTCTCTACTGTCCATTCCCATTTCCAAGTACAGGCAGAAATAGTCCTCTCTGTTGCAGGTTCACACAAAGGTACTCCGGTCCATTTCAAGTGAAATACATATTTTTTCAAGCAAAGGAGTGAAACACCAAGGGTAAGGGAAACAGTTACTGCTGGCCTTCAGGAAGATGATGTCTATTACATGAAGCAACATAGCTGGTCAGGGTCAGGCAGCCTCCAAAAAGTACAAAGAGCAATAAGACACTGTTTCAACAGTATATGTAGACCCTGTCTTACACAATGTTTCCTACGGGTTTCTTCGGTCCAATTGGTTTTGCAGTGAAAGTCTACTGGCTACAATCTGATAGGCTCAGACTCCCAAAATGTGTTCATCCCTGTCTCTTTAGGTGGAGAAGCAGCTCTCAAACAACAGCACACTTTTGTACGAACATTTACCTGCTGGAAATGGAGATAGCCCAGCACAAGGAGACACTCTCACCCCTCCCTCACCACATTTCCACACTTCAATGTTTTAGCAAAAGGTTCATCTTCCTGAATACAACATATTTAGAATTCTCCTTGATGACTGCAGAACAAGACCCCGTGCACACCTGCTGCCTTCTCTTGACTTTCATTTCAGCAAGACTTTAACTAAATCCTATCATTTAAATAATGATGACATTAACATGAACATTTGCCACTACTGTGTGGCTTACTCTTCTTTACCCCTATCAGATCCATTTAATTTATAGCATCTCTGAGATAAGAACTAATTACCACTTTGTATTTGCACTCCAACATGACTGAGCTCTACTTATGAGCATTTAAGATAATAATTGCATACTTGTATAAATTGTCACAGAGACGAGTAAAGCACAACTACTTTCTTTCAGTACATGTAAAAATCTCCCTTTGCTGTTATTTGGAAAATAAGATACAGCATTGAGGACACTAGAAATTCACAAAAAAAAATAAAATACATTTTTATACCTATACATTGAAGTCTCTGTCTAAACTTCAGGACCTAGAATAAAATTTTCATTCTCAAGTCTATTCCTATCTCAATCAACTCTTTAGTGATGGCAGAAAACAATTCAATGCAGCTCATTAAGTAGCCATCCTTGATTTTTTGATTGACATTGCATGCAATTTTTGTTATTTATTTTCCACTATTTGGGGATGAATTAGCTTAACATTTGCAAGATGTAGGCATCATTAAGTCTAAACTAGAAACCATCTGATGCAGTCTCAAGTATCACACAAACACAACCAAGTCCCTGAAGTTTTTCTAGGGGAGCAGATTTTGCATGGAAAATAAGTAAAAATGTCAGTAGAACTACCGTTTCACACAATACTCCATATAAACAATGGCATACATTAATGGGACACAAGCTTTCACAAAAAGTTCATGATAGAAACATTTCAGTGTTCATGCATCAGTTTTTCAAATTCATTTCTACTAGCATCACAGTAATTAATTATTGAGCTCTCCATCAGACTACAAACTCAGGCTCGTATCAGGTTCAGCTGACTTAGTTTTGTGGTTTTCTCAAGCAAAGAACGTGAACAGAATTGGATATTTTGATCAGTGTAAATACAAAACTATACAAAATGATCATGAGATAGTTAAGGGGATCCCAATTATTAAACTAACCTGCCTCAATAGTCCATGAGGAAGGAAAGCTGGGCTATCAAAATCAGCTGTAACTGTTTAACCCATATGAAACCCAACAATTCAGAACAGATCACGTGTGAGTACAAATGTGCTACATAAGCTAGACTCTACTGATATATATTTTGAAGGTCCAAAATCTAGTAGTTTTTGCAGCAATTGTTTAGGGAATTGTTTGAGGGAATTTAAACTATAGCTGAGCATCTTAGAGATGACAACTCAGAATCTGAACAGCTTAATATATTATTGTACTAAACACTGGTATTTTCAGAGAACAGAAGAATATTTACTTAATTTCCTGAGATGTTGGAGTTTAAGGTATTAAAATTGCATGGGAAAACATAACTGTGCCCCTTTGTGTGCATTAGTTACATCATCATATGACAGGTCTTGAAGACACTACATGCTTTTCTGCCAGCTTAGTTTTCAGTTTATGAAACTTCACAGAATTTCGTTAACTCTGGGAATAATTCCATAATGAGTAGCACAAATGTGACAGATAAGAGGCAGCAAAGGGAGATGCACCATAGGCCAGCCCTCCATGCCTACCGCTCATGAGTGCTGTTTGCCCGTGATACCCTCCAACACTGCTCACAGGCAGAGGAAATTAAAAAGTTGAATTTAAGCTAAGGGAAGAACAAAGTACAATATGCCTGCAGCACATGACTCATTCCATATCACCACCCCCAGGCCAGCAATGTTGGGAAACATTGCCACAGGCAGTGTTTAATGCCATCTTTAATAGCTTAGCGTAAGCTTTTTTTTTTTTAATTGCTATGCTGAGGATTTTTTTTTTTTTCAATTAACAATAATAGAGCACAGTTCCCAGAACTCCAAAGATTCATCCCAAATAACGAGGAGTAGTTGCAGGGACAGTCTCTGAGCTTTTCTAACACAAAATAAGGTAACTCGGGTGTCATCAGAAAAATTACATTGGCTGCAGTACTCTGCTCTGCCCTAATGTATTCCTCAGAAGGCACCTATTAAAGATATTTGGGCAAATTTGTTCCCCATTCAGAACCACAAGACTAAATACCATTACCCAAAAGTAACTGATTCTCTGTGCTTTTAAAGATGCTAATTTTGAGGTACCACATGGACGAACAGAGTACACAGAAGTCTGGCTCAGTACAGCACTAGAGTTCTCTTTGTAGACAAGCTGGATTCCCTTACTTCCCACAACTGATTAAAAAAAAAAAACAAGAATTTTCAAATTAGACAAGAAGGTTTAAACGAATAAAAATTGTATCTGATAGTAATCAAAAGAGGAAAAAAAAAAACAAACAAACCTAGAAATCATGAGAACCTATGTAAGCATATTCTCATATGCAGACATACGTACACGAGAGAGAGCAAAGGTGATGCCTAAAATACCACCTGACTTACAGAAGTAACAGGATATGACCTTTAAAGAGGAAGAAACAAATTCTAGAAAAGTATGCATGACATTGTCTCTCCAAAGATACTCACCTCCCTGTGGGTGTAAGTTGTCACCCGCGCTGTACGTACACCCCTGCCCTATGCCACCAAGCACATACGCTGCTTCGGGAGTTTCATGTGAGATGTGCAGACCCAAACAAACCAGAGATAACCATGCCAGGTAGGCTGCTTTTGGAGCTTACACCAGGCTGCTTTCAATCTCCCCAGCTTTTACCTTCCCCATTCCAGCAACTGTTATAGAGGCAGAAGAATGTAAAAGCAAAAAACTCTGAAGTTCACAGAAGAAAATACAACAAAAGAGCAAATCTAGGTCTGCAGAAGAGCAGGCAGAGCCTCATTGCCAGAAATGGAAGAGTCTGAGACAAATTCAGCTATCCTACATAATAAGAAAGATGGGCTTCTTTGCTGTCTAAAATCCTTCCACTCCCATTACTACAAATAAATAGAGTATTTTAAGAGTCTGTTCAGACGAAGGGCACAGAAATTATTTTTGTAATCAGATCCTGAAATGTCTGGGGATTTTTTCCATGTTGATTCAGGAAGTAACAAAGGCCTCTTCGTGTAAAACATAAGGTATTTACATGTATTAATCAGACAACATTAGGAATAATAAAAATACTACTGAAATACAGGCAAACATATTGGGCTACATCAAAAGAAGCTTAAAAATCTATTTCAACATGTAATGTTTTATCATATTGGACAAACTAAAAGTCCCATTCTTGTGCCGTTTCCAGGAAAAGAAAAACCCACAAATTACTTTTTGCAGCCAGAGAGTCTGCTCTGATAAGAGTTTTATGTGGCTAAGCATGACTTAAGATGGAACAGTCTTTTTTCCATATAATTTCCCATTTCTCTCCATTCTCCCTCCACTCCAGAACTTCATTTATAAGTGAGTAAAGAGAAGTAGTTTCTCCTTGAATTGGATTTTAAACATTCATAATTACAATTCTGTCAAGGAAGACCACAAGCACAAGTGCCTCTCTCAGTCAGGAAAAAGCTGTTGTGAGAAGTAAAATTTTAAGACTGTTTAGTTTTTAGATAGCATCTTCACAACAACAACTACAAACCAAACTAACAAAAAAAAAACCAAACAAACAAAACAAAACAAAAAACCCACATACCAACCACCAAAGCAATTCCTGTAAAATGGATTCAGTTTCTTCGAGGATCTCCAATCCCCTGTTGATACAATAATCCTCTATTTTCATGATCCCTCAAGCTTCAAGTGTGTGTCACCTATACAACCTCAACTTTGCTATTTTCAAACATTAATAATGTTCTGGTGTTAATCATTCTTCAGAAATAGATGACTGATGCATCTGCATCGATTTTGAAGTAGAAGGTTGAATCTTTACTAGCTGCAAGGTCATCTTCCTCTCCCAAACACCCAATACCTTACTGAGTCTAATGACCCAGTTAAATGATCTCTTAACATCAGTCAAGGAATCACAGCTAGCACTTGTTTGTTAGTAACAGTAACTTGACTCCTCTCCTCCTTATAAAGATAGGAATATACCAGTTGTACCCTAAGACTCTTGTTCATGATTTACCCCTGGAAGCTGCTTTTCTCAGCCTTACCTTCATTAAAAGAGTTGTAAATTGATAAACGGTGTCCCTGTAAAATGAAACAAATCCTATTCTCACTTCCCTTTAAAGCAGAATTGTTCATTAAAATGCAAGTAAAGACAGCTACCTGCATTCTTTTCTCCCTGAAAGAGAAAAACACTTCAGGACAAAAATACACAGGCAAAGCAGACATTTAGAGTCTAGGCAATACTGCGTGGGAGAAGAAGAGGCAAAATGAGCAGAACAACTGTCTGATTCTCAGGAGTGCCTTAAATGAAGAAAAGACTTGTCAGATTTCCAGTGGCTGCAGGAGGAAGACCAGAATCTCTCCTCCTTCAAAATGTAAGGAGAGTTAATGTCCCATAAACAGTACATTTTAAGGGCAAAGCTATAAGGTAAGTTTAGACAGGGAACTGTTCAACTTTAAATTTATTTTTCTGCCTGTCAGCTGGTAATAAAATTTCCTTCAAAGACTCTTTGTAGGTCTAAAATCATCAGACCTAGAGATCATTATATTGCACGTCTTAAAGTACTCTTACGCAACCACATATTTCTCACACCTCTTTTTCCTCTGTGGATCATACCACATATAATGTTAAAATCATCCCCTAAAATGGACTGTGCTTCTGTAAAGCATGCTTTCCACAGAAAATCCTTAAATTGAGAATAAATTATATATTAAAAAAAAATCTGAAAACTCATTTCTCTCTTTTAATTGAAAGACAAAATATTTGACCTAATACTTTTCACCAACTTTTCACCGGGTTTTCTCAGTGAAACTACAGCAGCCACGCTGGGCAGCTGGCTTCAGCTTCTGGAAACAGCCCTCAACGGGCTTTCCCCAGACAGTCTCCACAGCAACAAGGTGGCCTCGCCAAGGTGGGCAGGTGTAACCACAGCACATTGGTTTCAAGAGGGAAGGCAAATTGTTAACAATCACTGTGTTTGAGTAGTAAAACACCACAACGCTGAAAGAAAATGAAGGGAACATTGATAAAAAGCAAGGTCAAAGCTCGCAAACTGACATCTCAGAGAGAAGACAATTTTTCTTGATACATGTTAATAAGGGTGGAATATATACAGATACTGTTTGCAGCTCAGATAAATAAAATTGATAGCAATACTTGGTATAGTGGTGGGTGTAAAGGTTTCACTTATGCTTTCTCCGCAATGAAATGCAAAGTCAAAAGCCTTTTGTAAGATAGCTTCGTAAAACACAAAGTCAAAAAGCCTTTTATAAGATAGCTTCATTACCATTAAAAAGATGTAAAAGTATGACATTCTTCTAGTACAGAGAGCAGCTACAAAGGTAGTAACTCTCACCTCCTGAACATCACTTTATGTTACTTGATCGCAAACCCCTGTGGAAAACACTTTAAACAATATTAGCATAGAGCTTCCTACTTCACAGAGAACAGAATCTCCTCCTGGTGACTAGAGCAAGAAGAAGAAAAATGATGTTGCAAAAAGGTGACCTCTGCATAGTTTTATAGAGAGGTGATAATATAAACCTATTCTCCCAAAATAGAACAGTACAAGAATTGCAGTTACAAGCTAAAAAGGATTAGTTCAGTTGCCCTATAGCAAGGAGAAAGCATTTTGTTTAAAATTAAGAAACTACAAATTAAGAAATATGATTCCATTAAGCAGAATTCAGTCCTGTATGACCTTTCCCATTGACAACAGGGTATGAGTAATCTATAGAAACACGAGACTTGTCATATCAAGCAGGGCATAGCAGCATTAATGCTGAAGACCTTCAAGACTCCCTAATGATAAATGGTCATGTTGCGGTAGCACTAGTTAGCATTCAGAGTGCCAAAATCCCCTGAGAATCAAGCATTCCCACAAATATATGTCACCAATTACAGTTTGGTAGAGTAAACAAAACAGATTTCTTACAAACAGATCGAGAAATGGAAGGCAGTCTTCAGTTTTATTCAGTAATCAGGCTGATTTATTTTTTTTTAGAAACCATAAGAGTAAAAATTCATACCAGTTTTAGTCAATAAAAAGCTGCTTTTATAGTCTATAGAAATGCTAAACTCATAGGCTTCAAGGACTTATACATAAAGTTGGGGCTCAAAAATAGAAAGTATTATTTCATTCTTATTTAAAAATATTTAAGAGTCTTTGAGCCAAGTTGACTGGCAGTTTTCTCATAAATTCAAGTATTCATATTTTCCCAAAACTTATACATTACAAATTTTTCTCATTTCTATTTCCTTTTCAGAGTTGAGAAATTCTCAGCAGCATGAATTTCCTATCATTTTTTTTTTCTAGAACAAAAGAGCTTTTCATAGAGATGTTGGGAGCAGCACCACAAGCCCAGACAGTCCTCCTCTTGGACTGGTAGGGACAGAAGATCACTAGTGAACACACACACAAAGAGGACACCCTCTATGTTCACAAGCACACATGTATTCACAGATCCCCCAAAGTAATGGCACATTTTGTCTGTCCCTCTAGCACCCCTGGGTCCCCATATCCTGAGCCACCTTATCTGACCCACAGATTCCCCTACGTGTTGGCTGGTCCTGCTTGAGGTTTGCTACTGAATCTGCACACACCCCCCTGATCCGGGGGACATACACTCGCACCCACAGCATCTGGCACGCAGGCCCCCCTGAGCCCCTCGCTTGCCTCATTCATACTGCTCCCACCCCAGTGGCTGGGACCTAGACCACTGCTCACTCTACAGGATAGCAGAGAGACCCTACTGGCTCCAGTAGCTGACTCCGCAGGCCAGGGATGCCCACATCACTCATGTGACTCCAGCTGCCCCAAATCTATTCACACCAGCAACCTAGCAGCTGGCACCTAGTCCTTGCATCACTGGCATAGACATAATGAGAGCACACACAGAGAGACCATTACAACAGGATTTAATTGGAACATCAGACAGACTGTGATGCCCAGGCATGGGACTCAGTTAGACAAGGCTACTGACCAGCTCTGGTTTACATGTGACCAACCCTTTTTGCACCCCTTTCTGTCCACTCCGTCTTTGTCCCTCCCTGATCTCCTTTCCCTGCACATTCCCCCATCAGTTTGTGCAGTACCACCTGCAGTTTCCTGGTAGTCCATTATTTTTTGTTTGTTTCTTGTCTTTTTCCCATTATGTTCGGCTGTCAGGTCTGTGTAGTTTGGTTACTGCTTTCCCCCTTCTTTTCGTTACAAGGTCCCTGACCAGATAGTCCTCAAGTAGTAAATGTTCCCACATTCCCCACACCCTTTATCAGTTACTGTGACATACTCCTGTGTACTCCCGCATACCCTTATAAACTTCTGACTGAAGTTAAGTGAAATCAAGTGAAAATGCACTTCAAAAGTTCTATGGATAAATTGCCATGGGAGTTTTCCACCTTCTATTCTTGCTTCTGGTGTGCTCAGCCAAAGACTGTGTTCATACTCATGTCGAGAATTGATACTCCCTGCATTTACAAAGTGGTTCCATTTTATTTCAAAGAAACCTTCAGGGACAAGAGCTATACTCAGTGTGATAAAAGGGTACTTTCAACTCAAAATACAAGGCAGATTATACTGCAATAAGCCAATCTGAGAGGGGGGAAAAAAAAGTCTAGGTAGTCCGCAAAGCAAAGGCAAGCATTTAGTCAACAATTCTACTTTCTGTTGAGAAGGAGGGGAAAAAAAAATTAAAATTGCACTTCAACTTTGAGTAGAGATTTGCAAGCCAATGCTATAGCTGCTTCACTCTCTTTTTAAGCCACTAAGCACATAGAAAGTTTTTGGCAAAATATGGCCTAATTTTTAAAGAAAGCTTATTGTTTCTTTTCCTCATATTCCAATAGTTACACCCCCAGTTAACTCTCTTCACTTTGCAGAGAAGAGCAACATGAGTCTCTGGAGTAGGAGTAACAGTATGCCATAGTGCTTAAAACTTCCACAACAGCAACCCTGACATATTATTTAGAACAAAAGGTAAGCATAGTGAGACAACTTTTACTAAATAGTTTTCATTTAGGAGTAGCAATAACATACTGGCCAAGGATGACCAGGGACCATAACAGCACAGGCAATGAAAACACACAGTGGACAAAAGAAGTGGCATCATTAAAGCTGGAGAAAGAAGAAAACCACATCTTTGGTAATTTTCTACTCCCCTCCAGAGCTCCCAAGAGAGTTTCTAGACTTCACATGTCTGATCTCATGAAGATTCTAATTTAATTCTTCCTCCTGAAAGCATTTATTGCCTTTTTTTTTTTTTTTCCTGTAATCTAAAGTTCAGAAACACTGTCAGGAGACCACAAGAGATTATGCTTAAAATGCATTACAATGGGTAACAAAGAAATTATATCCAATGTTCTGAAACAAAATTATTTGAATTAGAGGATCTCAGGTAGAGGTTTTGTCAAAGTGTTAATCTAGGCAACCATCTAACAATCAGACCAGCTCAATCCTTCTATAATGCACCTGACAGAACCTACACCTGCTCAGCATACACATTTTAGCCTAAAAGACTTGTTGCCTTGCAAATGTGTCTAAAGTGCCTCATCTCCCTGTTTAACACGCATTTTGTGTTAGAATTTAATTCCTTCATATGCAAAAAATTGAACACTGTTGGAAATATTAACTTTTCCCCCCCAACATCAATCCCTCATAGGAAATAAACCTATGTGGCAGTTCATACCACTCATAGAAAGTTGTTTCAAGTATCAGTGCTTCATAGCAATTATACTTTACAAAATATTCTGCAGCTTCTAATTGAGTCAGGCAATTTTTATGAAGAAAGGCACTATTTTTTCCTCTCCTTAAAAAACACAGCTTATGAATTCTACCTGCTTACTGATAAATTTGACACTATTGGAAAAATAAGGCAGCTGATTTAGGAAACAAGAATTATTCACACTAGGGAGGTATATACATCATTAACCATTTTTTGTTTCTTAATCTGTTCTTCATGTACTGTAGACAGAACAATTCTGCCACCTAGAGTAAAATCCAGGACCAAGATAAAAATATTTTGGCAAATATGCACTATCTGCTTGGCTAATTTGAAATGGGATACCCTCTGTGGCAGAAAATTAAATTCAAATATTATGTGTTTATTCATTTTTTTTTAATTCTGTTAGAAAATATTTAGTAGGCTTCTTGCTATCAAAATGAACATCATTGACAGAGAACTAGGTGAAATATATGATAAATACAGTTGAGATCATTTACATTTTTATTGGCCCTTTCATTACACACATCTCCAAGTATTTCTGAAAGCTCACAGACTAGTTATCAATTTCTCCACATAAATTTGGATAGAATTCCCTTAAATAGTGTTTAAATTAGGAGTTGGGGGTGTTTTTTGATAAATCAGGAAATTGTAAGCCAATTTAAGAGAAAAAATTAGTTCCAGTTCACATACAGAAATATTTGGAAATGTGAGACATATATTTCCAAGTCAAAAACTGCTGACAGTTGATAGATAAAACACTGTCCATCAGAAAGAAGGGGAAAAGTGAGGTAGTAACAAGGCAAAGCAATTCCTTGAAAAAGTTGATGATCTAATTTATATAAAACCTAGGATTTTAGCATGTTTTTAGTATGAATTAGTGCATCTACCTCCAACTCTCCAGCTCACAAGGGTGAACAACTGATGTGTCCTTGGATACGAATCTGCGGTTTTAAAGATTCAGATAAATTTAAAGCAATAAATCATCCTATTCCGAGGGCTGAAAGGGCACATGCTGAGCTCTTCCATGAGCAGTTATGTCAAGTACCAAATAACACATAATTTTTCCTCTAGTGACGGAAATACATTTGTCATCATGGTAGATGGGATTTACTTCAAACTAAACAGACAAAAACATTTTCTTCCTCTAGGTTCTCTCTCAGGCAGAGGAGAATGCCGTATAGAGGGTATGCAAGGTTAATCCCTCAGCTCACTGAGTGCTGGTTGGAAAAGTACAGACATGAATTCCCTTCAGAGGCAGGTTCTGGATGTAACCTCCAGATCACAAAGTCCTTAAATTATTTGTTGCTAGAAGCCAGAAAGGTTTGCCAGATAAAGCATCTGTCTTTTTCGCAGTTCTCTTCCTTAAACACCTGCTAGTCCTGGAGACTAGATAGTGAGATAGCTGGACCTTGGCACAACCCATCATGGCCATCCTCATGTGGTTGTTTTTATGATAGGAAAAGCATCAAGAATGAGTTGTTGCTGGAATTAAAAATAGCCTGTGCTTATTGGCAATAATGTGTTGCACCGGATGCACATAGCGCACTTCATCTGAGGATCTAAGTGTTTTGCAAACATTAATTAAGCTCTGCACTGCTGTTATGATTCACAGAATACTATTATCACACCCAAGGGATGCAGGAAAGAAAGCCATTAAAGTATAGGGAAGCAAGCCCTTGAAAGCACAATCACTCTGGTTCCATTTCAGGGCACATCAACCTACACACATACCAGGACAAAGAAAGTGAAGTCAAGGATTACTCAGAACAGAGGATTTCTCTTTTACATTATTTATGAAGCATAGATACTTTTTTTCTAAGGCACTGGTTTCTTCTGACCATTCTTTCTTGTCTCTTGTGGGATTAAATATTATTAACATTTCTCTGTCCTATTATTATTTCTGTTTATTCTGATCTCTTCCTAACCCTGAGTACATCCACCTTTCTTTTCACATCTGTTAGTCTTGACCTACTTCCAATCATTCTTCCTTTGACTATTTCCTCCAAACACCCTATCCCTCGCATTCTTTCACTTGACATTCCTCCCTAGAAGTCAGAGAACATTTTCCTCTCTCAGTACAGCACTGATCGTTTCTGAACTCCTGAGGAGCACATCGCTTTTTATTACTAGGAAACAGTAGTCCTCTCACTGCAAGCTCTTGTAAAAAGTCCCCAGCTCTCTTGTAGGCCCCCATCAGGTATTGGAAGGCCACAGTAAGGTCTCCCCAGAGCCTTCTCTTCTCCAGGGTCAACAACCCCAACTCTGTCAGCCTGTCCTCAGAGGAGAGGTGTTCCAGCCCTCTGATCATCTTTGTGGCCCTCCTCTGGACCCACTCCCACCAGGTCCACATACCCCTTGCATTGGAGGCTCCAGAGCTGGACACATTACTCCAGCTAGGGTCTCACCAGAAAGGAGTAGAGGGGGACAATCACCTCCCTCAACCTGCTGGCCGTACTTCTCTTGATGCGGCCCACGATAAGGTTGGCTTTCTGGGCTGCTAACATCTCCAAGTCTTTCTCCTCAGGACTGCTCTCAGTCCCTCTGGATGGCATCCCTTTCCTCCAGCATTTTGACTGCGCCACAGAGTGTGGTGTCGTTGGCAAACCTGCCAAGGGTTCACATGATCCCACTGTCTATGTCACCAGCAAAGATGTCAAACAGCACCGGTCCCTATATCAATCCTTGAGAAACACCACTTGTCACTAGTCTCAACTTGTGACATTGGGCCATTGACCACAACTCTTGAGTTCGACCATCCAGCCAATTCCTTTTCCACTGAGTGGTCCATCCATCAAATCCATGTTTCTCCAATTTAGAGACCAGGATGTCACATGGGATATTGTCAAATGCTTTGCACAGGTGCAGGTAGCTGACATCAGTTGCTCTTCCTTTATCCACCGATGCTGTGACACCATCATAAAATACCACAAAATTGGTCAGGCAGGATTTGCTCTTGGTGAAGCCATGTTGGTTGACATCACCTCCTCATTTTCCATATGCCTTAGCAGAGTCTTCATAAGGATTTACTCCATGATCTTGACAGGCACAGAGGTGAGACTGACTGGCCTGTAGTTGACCAGGACTTCCTTTTTTTCCCCATTTTGAAACTGGGGGTCCCGTTTCCCTTTTCCAGTCAAAGGGAACTTCACCAGACTGACCTTCCAAACATGATGGAAAGCAGCTTAGCAACTTCATCCATCAGTTCCCACAGATAGATCATGTCTGGTACTATGGACTTGTACACCTTCAAGTTCTTTAGATGGCCTCAAACCTGATCTTCACTTAGAGTGGGTGGATATTCTGTGTCCAAATGCCCGCCTTGGCCTACTGTAACTTGAGCAGTGTGACTGGGGCCCTTGCTGGTGAAGAATGAGTCAAAAAAAGTCGTTCAGTACCTCAGCCTTCTCCATATCTCTCATAACCAGCTATTACCCTCTGGAAAGGGCCCACATCTTCCTTAGCCCTCCTTTTATCACTGACATGCCTGCAGAAGTTTTTCTTGCTACCATTAATGTCCCTGGCCAGATTTCATTCTACCTGGGCTTTAGTTTTCCTATCCCAATCCCTGGCTGCTCAGACAACTTTCTTGTACCCCTCCCAGACTACCTGTCCTTGTTTATACTCTCTGTAAACCCTCTTTTGCATCTAAGTGTGTCCAGGAGCCCCTTGTTCATTGATGCAGGCTTCCTGTCATCCTTGCCTGCCTTCTTTTTCAGGACACGTGGCCAATCATTAAGGTTGTATCCCTGAGGTTGATATTGGGGCCAGTACTGTTTAACCTCAATATTAGCAAGCTGGAAGATGAGACAGAGCACAAGAAGAAACTTCCAGATTATAAATGATGGGGAGGAGTGGCTATACACCAGATGGGTGTGCTACCATTCCAAGGAAAGTCAACAGTGTAGAGAAACAAACCAACAGGAAGGCCATGAATTTCAGGAAAAGGAAATTTCAAGTCCTATATTTAAGGAGAAATAACCCCATGCGCCAGCACAAGCTGGGGGCCAACAGGAAGGAAAGGAGTTCTGCAGGGAAGGGCCAGGAGATCCTGGTGGACAAGAATGAGTCAGCACTCTACCTAACCTTGAAACAAAGGGCAACAATCTTCCAGGATGCACTAGGAAGAGCCTTGCCAGCAGGCAAAGGGAGACAGTACTTCCACTGTTCATACACACTGTAAGTGCTGTGACCAGTCCTGCACTCCCCAGTACCAGAGAAAGATGGACAAATTTGAGCAGTTCCAGCACAGGGCCATGAAGATGACAGCAGCAGAGAAACATCTGAGGCATGGCTGAGAGAACTGAGATTGTTTAGGTTGGAGAAAAGAAGGTTCAGGGGGACCTTATCAGTTGGTATCAATACCTGATGAGAGCAAGACTAAGCCAGACTCTTCACCATGGTACACAGCAAAAGGACACAAAATAATGGCCATAAATACAAATAGAAATTTCCATTAAAAAAAATAAATACTGTTTTTACACTGAGGCTGATCACACACTAGTACCGGATACCCAGAGAACCACTGAGGAGTCTCCACCTGTGGAGATATTCAAAATCAAACTGAGCACAATCCTGAGCAACTTGCTGTGAGTGACCCTGCCTTCAGTAGGGGTCTGTACTGTAGGTCACTGGACTGTATCCAGTGCTTCCTTCTGAACCATGATAGTTCCATGATACCACAATCCATGTTCTAATGACCAAATAAGGTGAAAATAAATTTAAAAACAAAACAAACAAACAAAACAACCACAAAAAAAACCCCCACACACACACCCCCCAAAAAAAAAACCACCACAAATTATTTCTCCCCAGTACATTTCAAAATCAGCATATGGAAAGAGATCACTTACTGCAATCCACCAGCAAGATAAATCAGATTTACAGAACAGCTTGACTTGGAAGGGACCTTAAAAATCATCTAGTTCCAACTCCCCTACCATGGGCAGGGACACCTTCCACTAGACAAGGTTGCTCAAAGCATCATCCAGCCTGATCTTAAAACACTTCCAGGGATGAGGCATCCACAACTTCTCTGGACAATCTGTTCCAGCATCTCACTTCCCTCATAGTAAACAGCTTCTTCCTAATGTCTAATCTTAATCTACCTTGCTCTAGTTTAAAACTCATCCTTGCTTAGAGGCATTGAAGTTGGGCGCACATTGAAGCTGACTTAGTGGCTCAAATTCCATTCTCATGCACTTCAGGTCATCTGCTACTAGTCTGTGATCTTTCTCCAGGCTCGGGCCCAGGGCATCTAATGGTGGCACTGGCCTCAGAGTGGTAGCAGTGTGATGGATTGAGGATCCCCCCCATCAACTCTAGTTTAAAGCCCTCCTTACTAAAATGGCAAGCCTACCACTGAAGATACTCTGCCCCTTCTCTGAGAAGTACAACCCATCAGACCCCAGGAGACCGTGTTTCTCAAAGTGAGTCCTGTCGTCTAAGTAACCAAAACCCTGGCTATGTCACCACTACCGTAACCATTCATTTTCCAGATCTGACTGGCCCCTTACCCTTGAACGGGATGATCAATAAGACTACCTGCGCTTCAGAGTCCCTCACCGCTGCTCCCAGTGCTTTGCAATCTTTCTTAATAGTCTTCAGATTACTCTTGGCCATATCACTGGTGCCCACATGAAACAGCAGCAGTGAATAGTAGTAGTCAGGGGAGGTACAAGACATGGTAGTCTCAGTCACATCCCTGATACAAGTTCCTGATAAGCAACAGACCTCTTTATAGACATTGAGTTGGGCCAGCAAATGGGTGCCTCTGGACGTCTTAGAAGAGTCACCTACTACTATCAACCTTCACTTTTTCCTTGTTGTGCTCTTCATGGGGGGTCTGTGCAAGCCGTGCCGGGAGTGACCAAAGCCTGCACCCGGACAGAGTGGTTACCTTATCTGGTGCCTGATGAAGCCTGATTTTCTGCTTCAACCTGCAGTGCTGAGAATCTGTTTTGCATGGGTGCCTTGGGCTTTCAGGGAGGTTTCCTCTTTTTGATGGTTCTTGTGTTTACCAGCTTCCCTTCCTTTATATTAAAGTCCTCTCTTTTCTTCTGTATGATCTGGTCGGGGTGTATTTGGTTTGTTTACCACCGGCTGTGGGTTCCTACAGCCTGCTCGCGGATCCAGCCGCCTATCCCCTTTTCCACCTCCCTGATGCTACGCAGCCTTTTCACGGTCTCCTGCAGCTCAACCCCTTTCTGCAGGGGATCCTCCACCTGGGCACACCTTTCGCAGGCAGGTTCACCGCCTGCTCCCGGGGAAAGGCACCTTCCACAGCCTCTCCCCGCAGCTGCTCCGTCCGGGTGCAGGCTTCGGTCACTCCCGGCGCGGCTGGCGCAGCCCCTCCGCCAGAAGCACTCTCCGCTCTGCCCCGAAGGGAGGCCGGACGGGACCCTGCTCTCGTGCACTCGGGGCTATGGTAATTTTCCACCTCGCAGCATGACATCAGCGGAGAGACGCTCCTCCAAAGAGAGGCCTCCCCGCGCGCTCTTCCGCACCAACCGCGGCCCCGCGCACGCTGGAGCTGCGGGTGCCCGCCGGGTCTCTCGGCTTGGGCCCCCTCTGCTCGGCTCGGGCCCCCGCTCGCACGCACAACTGGGAGCCGCCGCTGCTTCGCTGCGCCCGCAGAGCAACTTCGCCTGCCGCTCCCGCGTGACGCCGCTTGTTCGCTCAGCGCCCCCGAGGTGGGATCGTCTCGGCGAGTGCCGGTTGTCGCGGTTATGCCTCGTTCAGATCTGCCGCCGGTGGAGCTGCTCCGCCCAGCTCGCCTCCGCAGCCGCGCACAGGCTGCCGGCCCCCGGCACGGCCCAGCCGCTCTCCCGGCTTCGAAAAGCCCCAGAAAGGCCTTGGCGGCCCTTTTCGGCGTGATTCCCTTCCCAGTGCGGAGTTGTCCGCAGTGGAGCTGGTCTTCTCAGACAGGAGGGTCATCAGTCATCTCACCCCGAGCAAGATCTCGGAATCCTTTTGAAACATTAAGTGGGCTTCCTGAGCCCACTTGGGTTCCAATGAAGTCAAAAGCTGCAAAACTCTTTTTCAGGGAAATAAACACAAACTGCAGAAACAGGGACTACACTTAATCAGCATGCGTATGTTAAAATCTTCAACTAACGAATAGCAATGACAGGAGAAGCTTGAGCATTCCTCTCTCCTAGTTGTGCATGCTCCATTAATTTGTAGAGGTTTTTAGAATAACTAGCAACAAAGAGGTGACATACATGTAAGAGTTGAAAGCTGTTGGAAGTCTGTAAAGGTCCTGTACCACTTACGCTTCACATTCTCAGCACACTGCTGCTGTTTTAATTGCCTGCAGCATGTCACTTCATGAAGCTCCCTGTTTAAACTGAAGGAAGGTCAAAGCGGCTTTTTGTATTATACCTTGCCCTGGCTTTTCATTTCATTTGCCACTCGCATCCCCCATCTCCCTCCTTCTCCCCCCCCCAAAGTTAAAGCCGAGTTTAATGTAGCTTTGAAAATCAACACTTCTCTTTGCAAGAGAAAATGCTTCGCTCTCAGAAGAGTTTTATCCCTTAATCTGATGAATCGCTAATATCTAGAATTCAGAATAGAACTTTCAATTAAGAGAAGCTTAACATTAATTCAACGCCTTGCAGAAAGCAAGTCACTTTTGCCTTTTTTGCAGAACAGTTGAACTTTCTAATTAAAAAACACAAAGTAAATAAATTGACAATAAGAACTAGATTTCTACTTCATGTCTGAAACTTAACTAAATGTATTATGCTATCTATTTGTGTTCATTAAGCGAAGATCCCCAGGTGCTACTGTGAAGGGCCTGAAAATGACAGAAAGCTTTCACTTCAGAGCGACAACAGACAACAGAATTTTGCACTTGAAAGATTTGTTGCTCTGAAGTGTTAGGGGGAATTTGTATGGATCACTACCCATGTATTTATTTTATAAATATATATATAAACACATACACACAGATGAAGTTGAGTTTGAAGCAGACAGTGACAATTTTAAGGAAGTTTTGGGGGGGTTTCCCTGACTTACTACTGCGAAGAGTGCCATGCTAGGTAGTCACTATTTCATCTAGACTGAACCTGGCTGAGCTGCTCCGAGTTGGTTCTTACCAGGTAAGACCCACAAAAATGCAGAAAGCATCAGTAGCAGTCTTGGCAGAGCAATCAAATCCTAACACGAGTACAGCAGGGAAGCTTGGCTGGGGCTGCTTTATCTGGCTTCTGAAACAGAAAAGAAGTTCTACTGGTTCTTAAAAGCTGCTGTAGCTTGGCAGTGTATTTCCAGAGCAGCCATCACCACGTAAGATGAAGAGGGCGATGTAAAGAAAGGTTTGTGAAGTAAATTTCTTCACAGTTGTGAGCAAGTCATTGCTAATATGTTTTACCACTGAAAAACAGAAATAAAGAACACTACACTACTTCATTTTCATTATGGACAGGTAAATAATTTGCAATAGTGCAAAGTATTCTCTAATAGTACTTCTTATTCTAAAAAGACGCTAAATGCAGTCTCATACACATGGGTCATTTTCTATGTATTTCTACAATTCTACAGTGCTGAGGGGGTAAGTGTAAGTAATTCAGGTCTTGGTTGCACTTCCAGCACATCTTACAAGAATTTGCTGGTTTCAGCTAACCATATCATACTACCAGAGATGGGGACAGAACTGTAATAGAAACATTAGTAATAAGAATAATAATATTGGAAGACACTTAATTTGGAAGAAATGCTCAAGGTAACCTGCATGAGCTCGAATTTCAAGTTGGCAAGTTGACAGAGCACTATTTAAGTGTTTCAGATTTATAGGATACTAGTTTAAAAACCACAGGTATTGGTAAATCCAGTGTAAAAATTCAAGGAGGATTCCAGTTATAGATTCACAATCTGACAGTATTTCCCTGAGAAGTAATACCAATGTGATCTTTCAATTCCTACCCTTTCTATTATTTCTCCCCCAAACTCTTTATTGTTTCAACTACACTCTACAGTAGAGTGCTGATCAAAGCAGATGTCCTTTGCTGCTGCAATCCCCTTTTTTCTTGAATAGAAAAAGCATCCACTGGTGGAACACGGATTTCCCTAAAGTCTTCAGTGGGCAAATTATGAATGTGATATATCATGAACATAGCACTAAAACACTGATTCACCAGTGCACGACCCTCAAAAATAATATAAATAAATAAACAAACAGGTAGTGTTTCAGCAGAATTCAGGCTGCATTTAAAGTGAGGAAGCTATTTGTTTAATATCCAAGTCTTTCTGTTAAAATGGATGTTTGACTTCTCCCAGACAGGGAATACAGTAAGAAATAAAAGGCTTTTTCACAAAAAGCTAAGAAATTGAACCACCTGCTTAGTTTATATGATTCTTTGTAGAGAAGTCATCCTCTAATGTGCATACTAATTTTCCCATGTGAAAAGGAGCAGCAATAATAACCAACAAGTTGAACGTTAGTGTATTGGCAACCTAACTATCAAATCAGAATGTGTGAACTACAGTGATGCTTTCTCCATTGATGTTCAGAATTCAACATATGCCAGCTTACCCAATGCTTGGAGATCAAGAGCATCTTTAAAGGGACGGAAAACATACACTCCCTTCTCCCTCCGGAACAAAATAAGGAAATGAATGTTTGGTTGCATGCAACCAAATCAATCACAGTTCTTTGATAATAGTTTTGTCTGGGCTCCCCTGGAAAACAGGGCAATTGAGAATTCTTAACAACAGTAGATAAAAATCCAAAATAGCCTTTGCAATTGCAGTGAATTAGTGCTAATGAAGGCTGAATTATTTCCATCCACGGCTCAGAACAGTTTTGTTCCACAGGAATACTGAAAGATCTGTTGGAAGCCAAAAAGTCAAGATGATCATCTGAACTTTTACAGATGTGTATAACAGATAAGTAGCATGGGGCAAATACTCTGAGTTTGGCAAAGGGTATATCTAAGAAAATTTTGAGAAAGGAATGAATGTGCGTTTCTGGGGATCTTACACTTGATTTCAGTACTCAGGATAAAACACAGGGAGCATAAGCAGCAGAGCTGTATTCTCTGCTATACACTCAGAAACAAAGCATGGGAAAGTATATATGTTTTTTAACTGTGTCTAGAGAAAATTCCAGAAAGACCTTGTGGTTCTTCCAGTTCATGGTATCTCCCCTTCACAAGACTCCTGCAGTACCTTTGTTTTTAAATTACATGATATCCAGGTAATCCTCAAATTATTATCATTCAGTGTTATTAAAAAGAGCTCTGAACAGCAAGAGTCTCTTCAGATGCGTGGAGGAGGCCAGTTTGGTTTTCTCTTTAGCTTGCTTTAAAGGTGAAAAGCACACTACACCTCTCGATACGAGTGATTCAAAAAGAACAAAGTTAGGTCTTAAATTAGAATTACAACAGCTAATTATTACCTTGCACAGCTGGCCATACTTTAAATGTCTTTATCACTGTATTTCCTACACCCCCAATTCCAGTCCCGACATTGGGCATGTTCAAGTCGATTAGGAACTCAACACCGAACTGTACACTAGGCTGCAAAGTGTCTTTCCCAAGTTCTAAATTACATCTAGAGCATTATAGGAATAAAGTAGTTGACATTTCTAACATACATTTATCAAAACTGATCATCTAATCACTCTTTTACATTTGTTTATACACATTTTGTCTTTAATGAAGCTCAATACTGATAAATCTTGCATGGAGCCTTGAGGTGTCTTCAGTGCTGCCATTAGCTATGCAAGTATATTGCTTCTTTTAGTTTCTTAACTCGTGGCTGCTGTGTCATGAACACTTTCTTTTTGTAGCCCTTTGTGAGAGAATCTACTGTGTTTTCCTTTATCCACACTACTTTGGGATGTTGAAGGACAAAGTCATAATTTTGTCTTCTCAATAAATCTTCTTTTAATTCTTTTTTTTTCAAGGCAGAAAACATTCAAGACTGCAGTAACTAGCACTCCTTCAAGGCTTTTTTCTTAATTTATATTGGCATGATTTAGACACTGTTTTTATGAATGAGAATTTTCTCAACTCAACTAGGACATTTGTCTATGGCTAATATTAGCAATGACACTGAGCAACTACACCAGTTGCTTCAGACACATGATCCTTAGCAATGCCCAGCAGCTCTGGCCAGACCTGCCAGGAATGAAGCATTCCAGTCTCAAAATAAAAGTAAGTAAATAAATAAATGTGGAAAAAAAAAACCAAAACAAAACAACCACAAACCCACTAAAAAAACCAACACAACCCGCACAACAAAATTCCAGTGAAAACCCCAAACTCTACACTTGCCAAAAAACATAGGTTTACTTGCAACATGAGGAGATACACTGACAACAGCAAAGCAGCAGAGGTATCACAGGCCTAGTTATCCAGACAATGGAGGTTGCAGAGGTACACTTAAGGACTTAGTTGTAATGCAGACACTTTTCTCTGCATTACCCAAGACAAAAGTAAATCAGGTTTACTACAAAACATCATGTTGAGGTAGATGCTGGAGTGATGGGTTGAGCCACTTATGCAAAAAAAATAAGAAAAAAAAAATCAAGATCACTGATACACCACTAATTGTTATATTTAACTATACTACACTACAAATCTTGTCTTAAAACAGTGTATTCTTTCCTATTTCAGGTTTCCTAACTGAAGTTTTTGGGATTATTTTTTCTTTTCCACTTCTACATATTAGATTTGGAGGTATTTGCAAATATGAATACATCCATCAAAGCAGAAACTACGAAGTTAAAGTGCACCTTTGCCTGAACAATTGGTGACACCCAGGCGTATGAATGTAAGGACTATTTAAAGTGTCACGAGCCTCACTAGAAGTCCACATTCAGAAGCCCTTTGCTTGTTGGCTACTGATGATACATTAACTTTATGAACTTTCAGCAAAACTCAGTGTTTGTTTCTTGTGTCTCTGCTGTTTCTTCTACCCTAGACAGAAACTAATCAGAATCTTTAGCCATGTAAACCACAGCTGTCCAGGCTGTTACATGCTCTAACTAGGCAATAGCATGCTCCGTTTTAAACAACACAGGATTTGGTGGTTGGGTCTTTTTCTTGTAGAGATTTAGGATAGACATCTATCTTGGAGCTTTCCTATCATATAACATCAGATACAGCACTGGAAATAATGTTATTTCTGCTGTTTTATTTCTCTTTCTCCAACTATTTTAAGTTGCTATATAAAGATAAAAGCATTCTATAGGTTAAGAAGTAAGAAGCAAGCAGAATGGATTTTGGTTTCCATAAAGCAGTGGTTTAACTCACAGTCCCCTTTATGATTTTATCTTTACATCTTAAAAACAGGGTGTATTTCATGAAAGCAGGATTAAGGGGGTTAGGGAGGTTGGAACCAACGGGGGGGGGGGGGGGGAAAGAAAAAAGAAAAAAAAAAACAACAACAACAAAAACTACACACCTACAACTCTTTCTCCTATGTCCCTGTCCCCAGACTTTTTCTTCACCCATACAGGTATTCACATGCCTTCACCCACATTCTGTAATTGTGGCTTAGAATTTCTGGAATATTTTCCTGCTGCTAAGCCTCCTCTGTATAAGTACAGTGAGAAAAACTGGAAAATGAGTAACTTTATAAGATGTAAATACCAATCAAAATCCAGCATGAGGTCCAGAAATTACTTCCAGAATATTATTAGCCACTGGCTGAAAGACCCCTTAGTATACAAACAAACCCTAGCCTTCAGAACTTCTATTTATAATTTCAGAATTTATATTTCAGATTAATGAGTTCACCATTGAAATTCCTCTTGGAAACACTGGGGAAAAAGTGATAAAGTACACACAAAGGAGGGAAAACAGGATTGAAGCAGACAAGTGCTGCAGCATTAGGCTAGTAGGGACCTTAACAAAATTTTACTAAGAATACAGATAAATTCCTCGAATAAATAAATAATTTCCACTGTGTAGGGACATCAGTGGATACTTCGCACACCCTTACAAGGCACAAGAACAGGTACTATGGGAGACCTTTAAGAAACTGACCCAGAACTGGCTCAACCAGGAGCACTCTACCCCCAGGAACAACTCAACGCCTGAAGGACCCTATAAGAGATTACCTGTCCCATTTTAATCCTGTTCCACATTCCCCATCTCACCAAGGGCAAGTGAGATGATACAGAGTTTCACACACAATGCCCATCACCCAGTGGAATTGATAAAACTGTCAGTTTAAAAGCCTAAATTTGCAAGGGAAGGAAATGGACTTTGGGTAGTAATCAAAAGCAGTTTATCTAGAAAAGAAAAACAAACCCAATCCTGACTTCAATGACTGACTACCAGCTCACTGAAGTTAATTAACCAAAGCTCAGTAATATCCCATGGGATTAGAATGCTCTATGTTCCACTTGCTTGGGTGCCAAATCTTGCAGTAAAATAAGGCATTTCTTATAAGCCATACTATAAAATAGTTCAATCAAAATGTGCAGAGAATTTAATAGTAGGTCCACAACAGAAAGGTATTTAGCTCTCTGAAGAAGCAGAGATGATTTAGGCTTTCCTAGCCTATATGCTTTTTCCACTGATAAAACAGTTAACAAGAACACTTAAAAGCAAATTGAAGCGAAACCACTGACAAACTCTCACACACCAAGTTACTGCTTCTCAAGAGGCCTGTATTAGTCTACTACAATTGAAAAAAAAATATATGCAGATTCAATTACTAATATCCTATTTTTATCCAGGAAAAAATTATTTATTTCACACTGCAAGTTTTTCTAAACATGATTCCCATGGCCCACACCTTTATTCTCAACTCATTTGTCTCTCTGCAATCTTGTCACCCCTGCATAGGTGTGGCTTTTCATTACAAGAAAAGTCACTTTTAAAAAGGTTTCCTTGATGTATACCTAGCACCTCTTCCTTCTCAAGACTTGCTACAAATTGTAACAAATAGTAAACAACAGTAAAGTGATGTTGGGTTTGGGTTTTTGGTTTCCGGGTTTTTTTGGTAGAGACACACAGATTCTCAAACTAACCCTCTCACTCAAAATCACAAGGCTGTGCATTATTCCAAGTCACTTGGAAAGGCTTTTCACCTTGTTCAGAAGAAAAACAAAACCAAACCAAACACCCCACAACAACAACAACAAAAAAAAAAAAAAAAAAAAAAAAAAAACAAAACCACAACAACAACAAAAAACAACCCACACCACACAACACACACACACAAAACCCCACATCTTCAAAATATAAAACAACAAATTCAGAAAGGTTCTTTAAGGATTTCTCAGCCTAACCCTAGCACCCTAATTGCCAAATAAAACTATCTCCACCTTTTCTTTCCCAATAATATTACTGTCACGCTTTAATAATAGCATGAAGCAAAGTACTGGCCAAAATGCTAAACAGAGCAAAGAAAATATATCTCAAGTTTAAAAACAAATAAAAATAAATAAAAATCAAGTTTATATACTCTGGGCACAGTCTAAGATGAATTAACATTACATAACATTTTCACTAACACAGTTTCACTTTTCAAAATGGAAGTCAGATTTATTCAACATTAAGTGTAACAACACATCAGAAATCAATATCCACTTATAAAATAAAGCAAAGTAACATGAATAAACACAGGAAAATACTGTCTGAGACTCTCCAAGCAGGACATTTCTCATAAGACTCACAGGAAAAAGAAAGGAAAAAAAAAAAGATTTTTATATGCAAACAGACTCCATTCCCAAAACCTCATTTTTTTTCCAGTTGTAAAGCAATATATAGCTAATGGGAGGTAAACTAGAAAGGAGAATGAAATGCATCATGCTGTACAACATCAAAGAAATACTCCATACTCCAGCTGCATTTGTGTACAGCATTAGCATGCAGTAGATGAGGTTAAAAGCAAGTACAGTGTGTATATATTAGACAGACAGAAACTAGTCAGTCTGAGGGCTTTGTTTCTTTCTTTAGTTCAGCTAATGAAAACAAACAGAACCTAAATGCTTCTAGAGGAAGAGCAGAATCTGCATGGAGAACATCTCTTCCCAGAGCAGTAAAGCACATTAAGTAAGATTCAAATTGTGCATGTATTTACTTGTCTTGGTCCTCTTCTTCCTATGTCATTGAAACAAACCTAGATCCAATGACAGGGTTTATGCAAATATCTAAATTTTTATAAAGCTGCAATTAATCAAAATAATGAAAGTCATTCAAATTCTGCTAATATTTTAGAGTCAGGCAATAATATGCTGAACACTCACCACAACTCAACATTAACTTAAAAACAAACAGGGTAGTACATCTCCCAGACAGCCTTGCTGAAATGTAGGGTTATTATTTTAATTATTTTTATTGCTTGGAGGACAGCAATGTGAAAGTACACATGCTATCCAAGTCATTTCATTAAGAACTATTAAAAACTTCTTTTAGACAAAAAGCTGGGATCTTTGTTGTTTCTAATCAGATCACAGCCTGACAGATTTCTGTTGGCAGTTTCGGGTTGGGTTTTTTTTTGGTTATTAAACTGCAATTTTAAACAAACCCCCAAGATCTCCTATAGCTTTTGTCTGCTGTTGAAAAGCAAGCAAGCATAGCATACATGCAAGTTATTAGAATTAGATAGCAAACTATCGTTAACTACAAAGTTCCAAGCAGTAAGTACATCTACATTCCCCTGGGGAGACTCAGTCTTATTGGGAGATGGATTTGAAAGCTGGTAACAGAGGTTACCTGGTTCACTTGAGAAGTACTCTGCCTTCCACCTGAAGACTCCAGGAACCCATTTTACCACCTAACAAGCTAGTACAAGTATTCAATAATTTAATTCATTTCAATAATAGACTGATGGCTGACAGTTGCAGACTGACTCTACTGACCTTAATTTTAAATTAATTCAAGTCTAAAAATAATAGTGCAGCATCAAGATGTATTAAAAAAAAGAAAAATCACAAAGGAAAAATAAACTTTACCACTCATACACAAACTGCACCAGTTAAGGCTGTACCCAAGTTCATCTGAGGTACAGCTGTGTTTTTACAGTATCCAACCCCAATCTAGTCTTTAAAAAGCAGCTATCTACAACTTAGGTAGTAGTAATTCTCATTTGAAAAAAAATCCTGTATTCTAAACATCAGTATCAGTACCTGGACTGGTTTTGGGTTTTTTTTTTAAGTAGAGGGATCACAAAGAACTGAGTTGAAATAAAAGAAAAGGAATGTAAAAGATAAAAGTCTTAATTCAGATGTCTTTAGCACGTATTAAATCAAAATTGATTTCAAGACACACCACTGAAAACTGCTCTGAGGTTTGGTAATCACATAGGTTATTGCTGTAACTACCAAATTTAATGCTGGGTTAAAAAATGGAATAGAAATATGAAAGTAATGCCCTGCAGAGTACACTTAAAGAAAAAAGATTTATTTTTTTTTTTCCCTTGGATAAACAGTTACTGATCTTAAAGCTTTGAGACTGAATGTACCTCTCATCTCCAGCAATGCAAATCATGAGCATTCCTTAGACTTCTGACTTTGGTGCAGATTAAATCCCTCTGAATTTTTTTCATCCTCTGGAATGAGCTGCTGAAATGTGCTCTCCTTAACATCTAAGCAGAGACCAACTCTCCCACTTCATTTCAGTGAAGAACACACACAATTTGGGAAACTTGAGATTCAAAATTGTAGAGAAAAAAAAGGTAACACAAATCCATTTTATTTTCAAAAGACTGGACTGTTAAATTCTTCAATCTTGCTCAAGTCAGATGCAAGAGCAACTGAGAGTAACAGTTTAAGCATTAATATTGTTATAATTTATATTAATCAGTGCATTCTGCTTATGCAAGAGAGGATTAAGTGGAGTTTCAGAAAAGCTCCATCTCTACTGCACTGGAAAATGCTCTGCTGAAAATGTGTATGACACTGTTGATCTGCTACTGAAGCCTCAAAGAATGTTTACCTAAACACTTATACGCTGTCAGGCAGTCATACTCTTCTGGACAAAAAAAACCCTGTTATTGGTTATACGAACATCGGTCTTTAAGTCACTAGTACAAAGGTTTGCCAGCATTTAGAATCAAACAGCCTTAGAAGGCTCAGCCATTACCCAATGAAGGTGTAACATCAGAGTTAAAATGCCCACAATAATGTAAGCAAGCACTGTTTCAAACATCAGATAGTAATGCATCATTTTAGGCAGTGCAACTGAACAGACAGGCCAGTAATTCCTCTAATTGGCTACAAAAATGTACTGCTTGTAAGTAAAAAATAAAGGCTTCTTTTCATACATTTCAAAATTAAGGTAGTAATTCCTCTCCAACAATGTATCTTGGAAATGCAATGAAACTATCCTGAAGCTCTAAAAGCTGGTGGTGTGAAAAATGCTAGTTAGAACTCATCTCTCTCCTGTCCATGCTGTTTTCCCATATAATGGGAATTAAAAGGGCAAAATCTTGGAAGCTTCAATTTCCCATTAATTTTATCTTTTTAGGCTTTCAATTAGTTGTAAGTTAATGCCTAACTCAAGCTAGCATCCATAAATATCATAAGGAAATGGAAGTTAAGTATCCCTGGCTTCACCATCTTCCAGGATTCCAAATGAGGAACAGTATTCTAACTATAATATTACCTTGACTGTGATGAAGAATCTTCCCTCTTTCAGCAAATTGCTCATCAGAAAATGGAGAGTAATGTGCTACCTAAGTACCAGTGAAGTGGGAAAAAAAAAAATTGACATATGCATAGAACTGCCAATAAGCAATTTTAAATTCCATCACTGAGCAGGTAAAAAGAACTGACTGTTTTCATCTCAAAGTCCACCAATAAGATGGTAAAAAACATTTCCCATAACAACCAGAAATGCCTTTCCTACATCTATTTATGCTATTAGGAAATAAGTGTCACAGAGCTTTAGTAAAAATTATTGAAAGGTTTGTGTTTGTTTAGTTTTGGAAAAATCTGTTCTTCTCTATACAGAGCCACACACTTGACACTTCTTCACTCTACAAGTGTAAGACTTAAACGATAACCTCTTCAGGGAGAAGCCTTTTAGGGCAGTTTCCACAAAGGGGCTTCTGTCCTGACAAATGACTCCAACAAAATACTTAAGAAAGCAGCTTTTAAAAAGTACTGGAGAATTAAGAATACAACATGGATTTTACCTATAAAAGCTGAAAAAAAAATAGTAATAATAAAAGAGAATATACAAAACAAACCAACAAATCAACAATCTTTGTTCACAGCCATTCTAGCTTTAGACCTTAGGACGTTCCTCAGTCATTTGAGGATGATGACACTAGATGATTGTCTTGAATATCTGACATGTCTTACAGAAATCTTAGTGGTTGGAACGCTGGCTGGACTCTCTGACTGCCAGCCAGTTCAAGTCAAGCAAACAGAGGATAAATGGCAGACCTTTTAAATTATATCATCTCACTTCTGAGATGCTGACATGTGCCATACAACTAAAACTGGATTTGATATTTGCCAGGGAGGATTCACCTTAGAGTGAGTGCTCTCAACAAACCTTCGCAAAAGGATGCTAACAGTTGGAAGATGAGCATTTCAACAGTAGCTATAGTAGAAACAATGCAAGTCACTTAGGTTGTGGGCAAATTTAGGTGGCAAGATATGCAAAGGGTCTCTGAAAATAATAATGAAAATAATTTTCAAAAACAACTCTGTGAATTTAAAATTACAGTTTGTGCTCCAACATACAATTCTCACTCCTTGTGATCATACTAATTTACACTTTTAGTTCTATAATATATATTAAGTAGCAGCTATAAAGTCACAGGACAGCTGTTTATAAACTGAATCTTGATAATAGTCTGTGCTCCAAAGGTTTGCCATTTGGAAGCCAAAAAATCTATCATTATAATCATCTCATCGAAGTTGGTTGGTTTTTTTTATAATGCCTTTTCCAGAAAACAATTAAGTATCTTTTTAAAAAATGCAACACAAACTCACAGCCTCCTCTATTTCATTTTTTAGTTATACTTACTACAGAAAATTTGATTCTGATTTGATTTGTCTGGTTTGGCTTCCTAGTATTTGAGCTTGCCTGACTTTGCTGTCAGGACTAAGAAGTGCTGTCCTTCAACAACTCAGTACCAGAATTTTTTTTCCATGTGTAAATATTTACTCTTCAGCATCAAAATGCCATTTCATCTTATTTGGTAAAGACAGAGTTCCTCAAACCTCATTCTTTCAGATCTAGTACTCAGCCCAAGACCTTATTTTAAATTCAATTATTGCTATAGCCTTCTCAAGTGCAGACATCAAAACTGAACATTTTTTCTGGTAGTAATCTTCTACATGCTGTTTAGGAGGCAAAATAAGTTCCCTACTTTTATGTGTTCTTTTCCCCTTTGTACATGTTCAGGTACTTCATCAAGCTTTTACCTACAACTCTAAAGGCTCAGCATTAAGATGGTTCTCTGACAGAAGTCTTTGCATCACTGCTTTTGTGTTCCATGTATATAGTGTACAATTTTTGTTTAAAGAGATCATTGTTACCTTTTGTGAAGACTTTTTCTGCAGCTATAGCTGTTCAGTCTGATTATTCAGAGGATAATGGAACAATATCATGCTGTTCTAATTTTCTATTTCACCAACTATTCTGTTCTCCAAACTTACCCATTGATTCCTCCCTATGCTCTTCTCTTTTTTTTGTTAGACAGTAAAACTCTGGATTCCTTCTATTCTCTAAAGGAATTCATCAGTGTACCAGGAACTCCTAAGGTACTTGCACATGTAATGTCTCCAGCCCATGTTCTAGCCCTCCTCTTGTAATCATTTCACTAGCCACAGTAAATCCTTCTGTTAACATCATCACAACTTCTTGAGGACAGAACTAACATCAGTTATGTAGAGTGGAGCCTAAATAGAAAATGGTAGAAAACAGATGTATCACTTGATTTCATTTAGCTACAGGTTTTGAAGGCTCCTTACTAGAAGGAAAAAAATAAAATTAGGCAGTCGGTGAATTCATTCTGTCATACAGTACGGTGTGTACCTATTGGCAAGAAGTGAGCCTGTAACCACAGGTCCCTGGCAGTGGCACCTGTTACTGAGGCAACTAGAATACACCTATGGAAGAGCTGAAACTATTTAGTCATCACTGGGTACGTCGCTTGTGTTCACTGGAGCAGGAAGCATTTCTTTGGAATGTACCTCAAAAGAAATTCCTGCTCAGTACTAGTATTTTCAAACAAGCTGAATAAAAGGCACTGGTACTCAAGCAGTAAATTTGTTGTCTCCAACTGCTGCGGAAGAGAAAAAAAAAAAAAAAAAAAACACAAACCAAACCAAACCAAAAACACAAAAAAAAACAACCAACCAAACAAAAAAAAAAAAAAAGCAAAAACAAAAACAAAAAAAAACCAAAACAAAACAAAAAAAAAACCAAACCAAAACCAAACACCAACCCACACACGTTTTTGAACTAGCTACTATTGCCCTAAGAAGGCTTTCTTGTTACCTCATAGTAATTTCATCTCTCCCTATAAAAGCTTAACATAAAAAAATGTTTTTATCTGAAGTATGTCGAGTCTCACCTTTACATCTAAAATTATGAGTTAGTATAACAGTATGCATTATAAAATTATACCGTTTACTTTCAGACATATCCAAACGGCTAAATCTTCAAACTATACAAAAATAAAGTGTATGAAATCTTACAAAAGTAGGATATTAAGACATTAATAGCTAATCCAAAAAATATAACAACTTATTAGACAGCAGTAAGCATAAGCAACGTAGCCTACAACAGCTTTCAATTAACAGGACCTCTGAAACATGTTTGAAACAAGCATCAGCTAAAATTGGAACATTCTCAAGCATAATAACATTTCCAATTTATTATCTTTGCCACAGTACAAACTTTCACAGACCAAATGTCCATTGCCTGTCAGTCTGTAAACAAAAGCTACTATCCCCCTCCTTATTTTAGGAGGGTGAATATTTTCAGTCCTCCGTCAAGTTTCATATCCATCACTTGCATAAGGAATCAAGAGCCTCTTCTCTTGTTTTTTGTTTTTTTTTTTTAATTGTCATACAGTCTGCAGTGAAGTAAAATCACAGTGAAAGTCCTGGGAAAAACATGATCTTTACAGCAGGACTTGAACCATTCTAATAATAAATGCATCTAACAAAGCTTCCCATAATAAAAGCATGGCATTTCCATTTCCAGAAATCGAGTCAATTAGAAATCCTAAATTCTACTTAAAAACCCCAAAAGATCTAAAAGTGAAAAGATTCATTTTCTCAGTCAAATACAAGTCTTTCAGTTTCACTTGCAGAGAGACTTTTCCAGTCTGTAAAACAGTAGTGCAATTCAATTAGTTCTACTTCTTTTATTTTTCTTGAAGTCCAGTAGATAAATGTCCTAGCTCTATGGAAAGATAGGAAGATGATCCAGTAAACAAGAAACTTTGCTAAGCCCAGGAAGGCTTACTAGTCCATTAAAGCTTAGAAGTCCAAAGTGGCTTAAAAATGGTTTATGAATACACTAAAAAAACCCCAACAAAACAAAACAAAAAAGAACAAACCACTAGGAAAAAAAAAAAAAAAAAGCAGAAATTAATGTAAACTGTCTGAACTTTTTAATGATTTCTCATTGACAGCTGGCATGACCTTTGACAGTACAGTCAGTTAAATATAGTTGACCTACAGAGCATTCCATTAGGGCATCCAGTCTGGAATGCTCAAATGGAATTACATTCCTAAAGGTTTAAAAAATAGAGTTCTTATAACATTACTATACAATTCTTCTGCCCACCTCACTTACACTTCTTCTTAAAGAAGCTTTTTATTTTTGATGGCTTTTTGTTTTTTTCACCATTTTGGTACAGGTCCTGTGGGATGCTACTTATCCTAGGAACAGAAGCAGCTTCATGGCTGGGTTTACTATCACTGCTGGCTGAAGAACACGAGGTGTGCCGAGGCTTTGGGACTGGGATCCCAGTTGAAAGCTGGTTCATGCTGCAGGACTTCTCCAGGATTCCATTATAAACTTTGCTTGCGGGACTAAAGATCATGCTTTTAGTTTCTGCCATGCCTACACAGTCAGGAGAGCCCCTAGAAATATCTGCAGTTAGAGAAGAGGAGTCTCCTGTAGATGATTCCTCCAGTGAGAATTCTTCCGGGGATACTTTCTGTGGAGAGAATGTCTGCTGGTACATCTCAAGACTTGCTGGAGGAGACTGCTTCCTTCCAGTGGATGAATTTAAGGAGTCACATTCCGAACCTGTTTCCTGTACTTCCCTGAGTCAGAGCAAAGAGACAAGAGAACACAATGAAACTACTATGTCCTTCATGTAGTTAAAAAGGAAATTAATTTAGAATCAATAGCATTTGTCTAAAACCACCACCCACACTCTTCCTTAGTACTAACAACCAAAAAAAAAAAAAAAAAAAACAAAACAAAACAAAAAAAAAACCAACAGGAAAAAAAAAACAAACAAACTCACACAAAACAAACGACCAAAAAAAAAACCCCAAACCATTAGGTTAAACATTTTAACTTACAATTTGCATTACATCGTTTTATTATCTAAACTTAAGATAATTAATTTGTGCAATCTTGGTTTTGTGGGCAGCAGCACCTGCCCAGAATCAGTAATTTCTATCTCACTTCAAAGAACAATAACTATCTTTCTGGCATGTGAAGTCAGAAAAGTTATGAAATGAAAGAAGGAGATTTAAGCCTATCATATACGAAAAGTTTCTTCAGGACAAGTGTCCCTACCTTTCAACAAGCTCATTTGCTCCTTCCAAAAGGAATTTAACCTTTTCCTATGAGGCCATGTAACAAGAGTAGGTACACGCTCAACATGCTGTAAGAATTGTGTTACCATCCATCTTCTCTTCGCCCAGTAGCTGACATTGCTTTTGATCCTAGTTTCAGATGTAAAAGCCAGTAACATATTGTAATGGAGAATCAGGGTTAGTTCAGTGCACCCTGGATTGTAACATTACTTAACTGTATACGATATGCTAGCTATTTACATACACATACCAGACAAGAACTCTCTCTCTTCCATGTGGACTATAATTAATTTATATTATCCTAGAGATTACTTTAACTTTGGCTCAGTTCAACCTCTAATTCTAAACTGTTAGTCTCAAATAATCCTATCCAAGATCCAAGTGCTGTTTGCTAATCTCCGTACCATTGTTTATCAGCAGAGAAGTAAATGGCTTCCTCCTCCTCTTCAGTTCGATAAAGAGCTGGGCAGCTCGACACAGAAAGGATGTCAGGGTCAGGGGAGTGCAAAGCATGCTGAGACTGTGGAGATGATGGCACAACATTGCGTCTTGATCGACACAAGCTACTGCTTCTTGCCAGTGTGCTGGGAGGTTTTACAATGGACCCTGAGACAAAGAAAAAGCAAACCAAAACCCTCCAAGTGACATTGATGTTAACAGTATCTACCCTGAAGACTAAATAGCAGGTATCTGCTTCAGCCACAGTGATTCTTAAACAACTTTTACATTGCTTGACTGTTTAGGGGGAAGAAAGCAACTGGCATCACCTTAAACATTTTACAGTCAGATAAAGCAGCTAACCAAGATGCAACTGCAGCAGTTTTATGCCTGCCAAATATTATTCTGATCATGTGCACCAAAGCTCTGTCTCACAAGACTCTCAAGAGCAAAGAGAAGGATTTTACTGAAACTCCCAACCCTTTATAAAGTAAAAATGGCAGTGCTGAAATTTGTATGTTACACAATATCCTGGATTTATGTGGCAATTTGGAGCTTAAAATATGTAGACATCTCAGGTATACCTAACCAAATGTTCAACTGAAATACACTACATTAATTGAAAGTTATGTTAAGACACTGAAGACCAATTTTGTTTATATAAAATGACAGAAAATACAGAACGGCAACTCATTTTAAGCTCAAGAATTTCCTATTCAATAACACTTTCTTCTGCCAGGCTAGGTAGGAATTTAAAAAGAAAAAAATACTAAGAATGGGTGGAGACAGCAACACAAGACTTGATCAGGAAAGTATCTAACAGGATGGGACGTGACAAATTAAAAAGTTCCTAATCCAATTCCTACTTCAAAAGATGATTGGGCAGCAATAAATCTATGGAAATAGATCTAGAAACCTGTTTTCAGGATAGCTGTAATGAGCCTTGGGAGTTCTCACACCACTCCTTCAAACTGTCCCACAGAATGCTTCACTGCTTAGATGAAGACAGACACTTACTGATACTCAAAATGTCTAACAGACACAACACACTAAAAAAATTACTTTTGTAGACAAAGATGACAGTTTAGCATCATGTAAATTATACTTTCTTCTCCTGGAATCTCAGAAAAGCTTGAGCTGTCATTTTGCTTTTAGTGCAGGGAATTACAGAACAGCAAGTAATCACACCTTCACCACCACTTAGGCTTTTTTTTTCCTGCCAGGCTGAGCAGTTACAGTTGTAATGTAACTCAAAACTTTTGATTTTACTTCTGATGAACTCCCTACTGACATGAAAGGTACATGTTGGCAGCTAAAAAATAAGTTTGGGTCCTTACAAAAATATTCCTAAAAAAAGGTAAATTTTAACTGAGATAAGAGTAAGAATCCCCATAGGAAATTTGTACTATGCGACCAGGTAAATCAGATGCCATCCTACTTGCTGGTGTAAAAAAAGAACCAGATTGCACCAGCAGTGAATTTTCTGAGAAGTTACAAGTATTTTGGTTCCTTGCGGGTGTATATACACAGGATTACGATGGATTCAGCTATGACAATTTAACCTCTAGAATTTTCTAGTAAAAATTAAACCCACTAAATCAAGGAATCCCATTAATTCTAATCAGTCTCCAGGAAAGTGGAGGTTTCACTATTACATTCCTGTAATGACTTTGTTCCAGTCTTCTACATCTTTTTGTTCTTCAGGTCAGGATTGATTAAGCAGATCTGTTACTTCACACCATTTTAGTCTATCATATCCATTGCTGCAGCACAAAAGAATCTGTCCAGCAGACTTCACATTTTGAGTGTCTTAAGAGATAAAGGATGCTGAGGCAAGGAAACAGCCCAGATAGTTTAGTTTACATCCAGAGACTGAAACAATCTTGCTCATAACTGACCTCTCTGCACATTGCATTATACCTGAAGCCTCATGACTGATAGAAACCATTTTGCTTCTGCCCTTTCCTTCTGGTCTCTCATGCCTTACCAAAATTCAGGAAAACACATTTAAAATTTTTGTAATTTTACAAAGATTCAGATAACTTTCACCACTGACTGAGACAACATTAGCCGAGTACTTCCAAATGAACTGAAATTTAACAAAAGAAGAATTACATGAAAATTGCAAAATAATAGAAAAAGTTTTTACTATGTTCTTAGAAACTGTAAAGTCCTTCTCTAAACCAACTGCAATTTGCTCTCTGGCTTCACTTCTATGCAAGACCTAGAGAAGAGTGACTGAAAAAAAAGAATCACAAGTCTAAAGTCTTATATACATATCTAAGTGTTTTGTCATTTTGGACCATCTAGAAACTCATGGAAGTTTAACTCTAGGCATCCATATTTTACTGGGCCATCCAGTATTTTTTAAAAGTCACCAGAACTTTCAGTAAGCTCCATTGCAAGGGTATTAATAAACTTTTCAATGTGGCCTCTAGAAAAAAGGTTGGTACATTGAACAACATGTGCCCATCGCACTCTAAATGAAGCCAGCAAAGTGGTGACCATTCTCCTTATGCTATTTTGAAATACAGTTCTAATTGCTTCTGAGAATCCCAGCCCTGGAAGAAAAATGTACACATATGACAAAGTTTTCTTCCCTACTCATTCCTCAGCTTGATACTGCTTCTTGGAATAGTCACATGAGAGCTCCTCTTTTTCATTTGCCTCTAGAGTCCAGTTAAGCAGAACTTCCATAAAACATGCTCTTGTACTGACGCAATGACTCAAGATATGAGGGTGGTCTGAATCCCTTGTGTA
Source organism: Chloroceryle amazona (assembly GCA_027560015.1). Taxonomy (NCBI): domain Eukaryota; kingdom Metazoa; phylum Chordata; class Aves; order Coraciiformes; family Cerylidae; genus Chloroceryle; species Chloroceryle amazona. Next base: position 58,461 of record JANHFX010021320.1, on the reverse strand, counting down.
CATCTTTTGATCATAGTTTAACCAAAGCTGGATTTCCCTCCCTCCAGCACTTGGCTGCTCTGCTTCACACTCAAAACAACTGGCTGTATCCAAACACAAACATTCTGCCTGAAAGCTTCCCTTGGACAACAACATGACTTTGTTCCAGCCACTAAAGAATGTTTGGAAAGCTATATAGCATGAAGCTTCTCAAAGGGTGTGATCCTCCCAGTAGCTCAAGGGACCCCAGACTAACTCCATCCCTTCTATCTGAAAGAGTAAGTGTGCTAACAGAAATTCAGTTACTCATGAAGTAATGTCTAAGTGGCAGTCCATGTCTGACAAACAGACTTCCAAAACCATTCGCTGGATTTACCCTCCACTCCCCCACTGAAATGGAATAATGGCTTTTTCTTCAAGTTATCTTTATAATAAAGCCTAGTTTTCAGTTTATGCAAGTCACAAAAGATGCATCTGAAATGCTAATTAAAATGTTCACCCTTTTCACTTTCATCCAATCTGGTTGAGTTCAGCACCTTTTCCCACCTTACTTTAAAATCCCATGCCTCTATGACTTTTCCCTGCTCATATTTCTGAGTGCACCGCTTACCGTGAAACTGTGAAACTATTGGAGGAGTATCTTCATCTAAGTCATCAACTCCTCCTGCAATTGGGTAAGGAGGAATGGAAACTCGAGGCATAACCACCCAGCTGTGATCAGAGTAGAGAGATGATGTCAAGCTTGGTAGACCAGAATTGTGCGCTATTTGAAAACCACAAATCTTCTCAATCTGTTGCCATCGATAGAGACGTTCTCTCAAACATGTTGTCAATTCAGAGAGTGCTTTCCTAGGAAAAGCCCACATTAAAATTACATTTACTTAATGATAAAGCAAAACAAAGTGCAGTCATTCCAGCATACCAGAAGATCCATCACTTTAATATCTTTTAAACAATTTTACATAAAAGTGCAAAAGGATTAAGATATTAAATTCTGTAACTCTCAAAAAGTTCCATTGTTCTAGGAATAAATAACCACAAAAGAATATGCATCCTGGTAACACTCTTACTTTGCTTCAAGGATTTTATGGTCCACTTCATCCAGGGAGGAGCTGTGTGCAACATGTAACGTGCCAAACACAGTGCTTCGCTTCTTTTTAATCTTTTCTGCCTGAAAAGCAAGATAAAACCAAGCGTGTAAAACTATGAGTTCTATACTTAACACAGATGACAAAACATTAGCAATATTGACAGGTAGCAGATAACAACCCAGAGGAGGAAAACAAAATGTAAATGCTTATCTGAATAACTTGTATTTACTATTTCTTATATCTAGCACTAGAACAGAAAAGTCTTTAAGTAGCGGAAGAGTAAGAGGTAGTACCTCATCTTTGGCGATTGCTAATTGCATTTCTGCATGCTGTCTTTTGATATTGTAATACTGTACTTCAACTTCATGCGTCAGCTGAAGCCACTTCTGCAAAGCTTCAGGAACAGACCAATTACTTCTCAGCTCAAACTCCTTCTCAGCCTTTTTTAAAGCCATGCGGACCTTGCAATCAAGAAGAAATAGAACTGTCACCAAAGGATCATTAGAACTGACAGCAGAAGCAAATGACATATAAGCACCTTTATACCACACAGCAACATACTAAGACTTTACAGAAAACTAGTGTGTGCTAATTGCTATCAGGAAAACAGATCCAGCACTTCTGAAATACAGCATATGAATTTTCATATACTCTATTATACTCCAATTAGTTTCTCCAATGATATATAGTCCTTAACTTGAAGCCTAAATATTTTTGTAAGACAGCGTTCTTATTTACCACGATAAATCCAATCTGTTGCTACTCACAAGAGTGAGACAAAGCTACTACTATCTAATCAAATAAGAAGATGGGGGCGGAAGAACTTCTGTATATATTTTACTCCTGAATTGAACAACATTATGATAATACACAAAATGTATGTCTTTAGTCTCAGGATTATTTTACAAGATAATTGCATGATTGACAGACAATCATTAAATGCTCTTAGAATTTGTCCATTCAAATCCTGCTTTAAACACTCCTAAGGATCTAATAAAACCGGGACAATTTTGAAGATGACACTAAAATTACAGACAGTTTGCAGATACCTGTACCAGCTCTTCCTCTGCGTATTTGAGTCTGCTGAGCTCACATTCAGCTCCCTCCCTCAACTCCCTTAAGCGATGAGCTTCTCGTTTTGCATCGTTGATCTCATCCATCATTTTGCGCTCCAGATTTTGCTTTTCCACAGCAACATTTCTATTTTCTTCTTGTGCCTTCTCAAGCCTTCACAATTAAACAAATAGGAGAAAATAGCATATTTGTTAAAACTTGGAGCCCTCGGGAGAAGGTGTGTCCAGCAACAGGGCAAGAAGCAATGGGGCACAAACCAAAACACAAGCAGTTCCATCTGAATATCAGGAAACACTTTTTTTCAGCACAAGAGTGACTGAGTATTGGCACAGGTTGTCCAGGGAGGTGGGTAGACTCCATCCTTGGACATATCCAGAAGCCGTCTGGACATGGTCCTGGGCAACCTGTTCTAGAAGATACTGCTTGAGCAGGTAGGACTGGACAAGATGATCTCCAGAAGTCCCTTCCAACCATAACCATTCTGTGATAATAAAGACTGTGCAAGCTTTGTCAATCAGCAGCAATTGCATCACAAAACGTGATGTCCACGTCAGACAAAATATGCAAACTTTTAGGTGAACCTTCATTAAAGGTATAATATTAGTCGACTCTCACACAGCTAAATAAGCAGTAGAATCAGCCCAGGTCCATTTCAATATTAACATCTTAAAAACAGGAGAAATGTTCTCACTTCCATATAAATAATTATTCCAAAGTAAACTGTAATTACAAACAATAATAGTACATACTTCTAAATATGCAGGTAAAAAAAGATTGAACCTCTATTCTCTACCTTAATCCCCAAGTTCACATTGCCTGCTAAAATACCAGGAGCAATTTCTACCAAAGAAACCATTGTTACTGAAATCAAATTCCATGCAAAATGAACAAAAACCCAGAACAGCTTAATTCAAATAATTTATGACTGTAAAGGATCTGTATTGGTATTTAACCTCAAAGAGAAGTACAACTAAACATTTTTTCTTTGGCTGATTTTATACCTTTCCTGCAAATCAAGGAGACTTTGCTCTGCTGTTTGAAGACTTTCTAAGTCCTTCATCATTTTTGTGATATGTTCTCTTGAGGTTCTGTTCTGTGTATATGCAAACCAGCAGCCTCCGAAACCAATAACTATAGAAACTGTTAATATAAAATCCTTCATCCAGTTGTGAGGGGGACCTGTGCAGAAAATAACATAATCATTAACAAGTTCATTGATACAGACAACAGAATTTTTTTTTCCCCTCCACAGCCTAAAAGGTGACAAAACCTGACGCTCAACAGAATACCAGCTCATTTATCTCAAACTGTCTTCAACAACTACCTTTCAAATGGATTTCAGAGTATTTTCCATACAGCGTGAGCAACTCTGCTCTAATACAATCTATTTAATCTATACCACAACACAGTTCAGATTGAGGAAAGCTTACTAAACTTTTACAGTACATAGTCTGCAACTTCATTTAAATGAAGTTGAGAGAGTTTCCCCAATACATTTTATCAGGCCAGTAGGACCTTTGGTTATGTTTAAGTTCTCCCCAGTTTGCACCCTCTGGAATATCCTGTGTTGAATTAAAAATCCACTTGTACAAAATAAAGTATCTAACAGCACTTTTTAAAAGCAAAACCTGGATTGTCAAAGGATCGTATCCAAGATACACTTACACTTTGTTGTTAGTACAACTTTTATAGTCAGCTGCACCTTCATAATACAGGCTTTAAAAGACAGTTTCTGCTACCACTAAAGGTATAATGCAAACACAAAGTGCTTGATTTTCTCCAGCTCAGATCTGCCTGGCTAACGCAGCTCAGACCTGGCCTGGCTTTTGCGAAGTCATCCACTGCTCTCCAAACTGACCACTAAGCTCTGGAAGGCTCTCCTAGTTCAGGAATACTTGACACGCACAACACCACAAGAGCAAGTGACTGTAGAAGCAAGCATGCAGGCCCCTGGTGATGAGGTAAGGAATCTGCATACGATAAAATTGCTCACATGTGGAATTTCTGCATTAAATTTAACTGCACTTGAGTCTGCACAAAAACCACACATATTGGATTTGCATCACCATCTACTTTTTTCTTCCTTAAGGAAGAAAATATCCCATCTTACACTGTCCAAGATAAGTGGGAAATGAACATAACATTAACCATAAGTGTAATTTAAACAGTCAAAAACATTGAGAGGACACTTGTGTCAAGGGAAATTATTTCTATACAGTCTTACATACAGAAGTGAACCTTTGTCCTGATCCCAGCATCTTGATAACCTTTAACAGACTGCCCAGTTCCACAATGCATCACTAATTCATCAATACATCCACAAAATAGATTATCTGTTCTCCCTACAGTATCAAGTGTTACTGAAAATATTCCCTGATGAATTCTCACAAATAAGAGATAAGAAAAATCTCAAAAAAATTACTAACGTGTGAGAGGTCCAAATAAAACAACATCCAAGGCTTTGAGCTGAAGTTTCTGTCTATGGCTCCGGTCAATTATTTTTAAGTGAGAGATCATGAAAGCATGTTCATTTACTGCTATCCTGTTAATGATAAGACAAAGTGTTACCTATTCCACAAGCTATATCCAAAACCAGCCTATGGGAAGAAATACATCAATAGCATTTCTCATAGTTATATAGATTAGAGTTATGCAGTTAGATTGACAGATATAATACAACAGCAGTGGTGTTATTAAAAAGAGTGTAGCAGCATATGGCGAAGGAAAAACATCAATTAATTACTCTTTCTGGAATAATAATGAAATAAATTCATTAATATAGTTCAAGATAATTGTATATTTGCAGATTTGTTACACCAGCTCTCTGAAATACATGCAATACTGAAATGCAATAGTTATGCTTAAGAAAAGGCATTCTGAATATAGCTCTTGATGTATACACATGCAATAGATGGGAAGTTGTTCAAAAGAAAGTTCATTACCATACAGAATGATGTGATCATTGATAAAAGATTTAACAGCAAGAAAAAAACTTAAGCAGGAGCAAGAGCAATTTATAGTTTA
>JANHFX010021320.1:37965-53274 GCA_027560015.1 Chloroceryle amazona | reverse complement strand
AAAAATATAAACAAAAAATGCAGATAGCCCTTGAAAAATTGCAAAAGACACTTTTTTTTTCTTGCATTCAACCATATCTCATTACACTTTAGGATCACACAGTCACTCCCACAAACAGACTAAAGCAACAAACTACGGGGAAATATTTTAAACTAATCCAGAGGAAACGTTCACCTGGGAAGTGTAGTCCCATTGACATTGCTTTCTCTGAAATTCTTTTCATATTGAGGCAGTTCAACAAATTCTGATAGCCACTGAAGAGTGTCCTCCTGAGTCCAGTTATGAACTAGAAGAAAAAACAAAATTTAATTACCTTAAATTTATATAAAACAATCAATAGTGTGACACAGAAGACAAGCAGTAGAAAAGCAGGTTACAGTAAGCAAGAGGGTTTACCCAAACATAAGTGCAGAAAAATTAGCTGTAACATTCACCAAGGTGTTTCTGGCATTTTGCCTTTTTTTCATTATATGCTTCTCAGAGGAAGCCTAGGCACACTATAAACAAACAATCATGGAACCAACAGAAATATTTCTTTATTAAAAATACCTCACAATACTGTTTGTGTTTTGCTTTAATTTAAATCAAGACAGCATCTTGTATTTTTTATCTACTTAAAACTGATCTCAGTTTTAATCCTTTTGTCTTTGCTACTCTTCCAGAACTAAACACATCAGCAGGTGCTGTAGCCATTTAAGGCAATGTACCAAGTCCTTTCCCAGGATGATGGCTTAAGAACTTGTTTTCACAAGAATTTTCATAGAGGCTCATGCCTAATAACCTCAAAATGGGAGGAGAGGAGAGAAGAGGAGATGGAATAAGAGAAGAAATTTAACAGGAAAACAATCTCTCTCAAATATGCCTAAAACAACTGTATTACATGAAGTAATATTCCCACTAAGAAAAATTATTTAAACGTGTAGAGAATAATTAACAATTTTCCTGCATAGCGGCAACAGCCTACAAACCCTTCATAGCTACAGATGGTCCAAGAAAAATAAGGAAATACTATCCACAGATTTTACCAACAACAACAACAACAAAAAAATCAATCACATTTGTTGCTCTTACAGGCCAGCTGCTACAGCTTACAGTTATACAGTAACAAAACTGAAGGGAAACTGTTCTCTCTGCATTTCTAAGTCTGCAAAAATTTGTCTGCACATGACCTGAGTCTTCTGGTCAGATTTATCTCTGCATGAAAAAAAACACAACTTTTTTTTTCTTTTTTCTCCTTTTTAAACATTTCTCTATGTAAAACTACTTGCATATGGCAATGCTGGGTACAGATTCCTTTAGAAACCTTATCACAAAGACACATTCTCAGTGGTGAATTTTGGCAATGATTCCTTAGAAAGAACTGCCGATAGCCTGATGAGCAAGCTGCAGGTAATGGACATTTTTATAAATTTGAATTTATATTCAGTTCACACTGAAACAAGGACTACTAGCTCTCGTCTACACTAGTGTAACTGAAAAAAATAAGCTTAAACATTTTGGATTTTCATCATTCCAGATAACTGCGGATAAAACATTTCACAGACCTACTTAGAGCTTTAGAAAACAAACTCACAGTACAAATCGCTTGTATTCTAGCCATATGAATGGCTATGCTGTGCTACACCTCCCTCCCAGCATGCTATCCCTTTTCTACCCTTGCTTTTGAGCCACAAACTATTTCCCAGGTATTGATCTTGCAAAAGACTTAGTTTTGTCATATTACCCTATATGCAAAGTGTCTTGGCTCTCTTTGTAAATAGCTCACTTTCACATTGCAAAGGTTCTTAAATGTTTTGCGACTATTAAGCTATCAGATTTAATAAACATACTAAACATCTTGAAATTGTGGTAAGATTATCCAGAAAAATAACACAACTATATTTCAGAAATATGTTCATAAACTGATTCGAAGCAATTCATTTTTACATGAATTTATATAAATTCTATATAAATTACCTTTCGGTATATACTGTGTCCTTTTAAATGGCCACTAGCCACCGAAGCTAAGCATAATCAAAACATAGATAACTCTTATTCCGGGATTTCACAAACCAAATCTCTGTCCACGCACAGATTGCATGTGTTTACTCCCCAGTGCAGCACTCAATCTCTAGACTTACATCAGCTGTTCTGTTTCAGATCACAAGTTTGGGTGGTTTTAAATTTTATTTTGTTTGGACTTAACTGCTATACTAATATTGATGAAGGTGAAGACAGCAAAAGTAGCTTCAAACTGTTGCTCCTTTCTAACCCACATTAATGGCTGTTTAGAAGATCAGGCTATATAGCATTTTTCATGTTAAATTTAAAATGTAGCAGCACACTGCTTCAGGGCAGGAAGGCATGAAGCAAAACATTTCAGTGTCAGCCTCAATAGTCCTAGGGGCCTCCTACTCCTTTCAGAAATCAAATTACATTCCATAAAAGTAGTTCACAGCAAGGAGTGAATGACAGCCATATATGAGTCTTCCAACACAGCAGTCCAGTTGTGCAAATCATCCCACCATGTTTTCATGATAACAACGTAATAGTTTTTGTGCTATGCAATGGCTTCCAGCTCATCCTGTTTGCTGCCTGTGCTGCATGCATTGGCATAGGTGTTCTTCAGCTGAGCTCCTGGTTTGGTCAAATTTTTGAGGAGAGAGGGCCTAATTGCTACCTGTCCATTCCCAGGTGCATCCATGATTTCTAGTTCATCAATAACCCTTGTGTCTTTGCTATCCCATAGTATTCTGTCCCCTACGTCCACTGGGGTGGCACACTGAAGGACCTTCTTCACACTCCATCCCACAAATACTGATATGCTACCCCCATATTTATCAAGCCTGGTTTTATTCCTTTCCCCTTTCCAATAGCGTTTAAAGCTCTTTTGAGGAGCCAGGCCAACTCCTGTGCAAAAATCCTTTCCCGCTTTGAGACAAGTGTAACCTGTCCGTTGCCAGCAGACCTTGTGTTGTGTAACCAATCCATGATCCTGCCAGTGAGACTAGGATCGGAGCCAGGTATTGATCTGATGGCTCTTCCTGTTTCTTCCCTCATTGTTCACTGTGACTGGAGTGATAGAAGACAACATGACTTGTGCTCCTGATCCCCTGACCAGTTGTTTCAAGGCCCTGAAGTCTCTCTTGATTGCATTCAAGCTTCTTGTTGCAACTTCATCACCCCCTACCTGAAAAATCAATAGTTGATCATAATCTGAGGGCTGTACCAGTGTAGGAAGCTTTCTCACCACCTCTTTAACCGAGGTCTGGGGGAGGCAGTGGACTTCCTTAAGAAGTAGGTCTGGTCTGCACATCAGGCCTCTCTTCCCTTCAGAAGGGAGTCACCTATGACAACGACCCATTTGTTTTTCCTTTGTACAAGTAGTTTTGATGCAGGGAGTAGGACCACTTAATTTCAGCAATACTTCTCAGGCAGACGAATCATCATCCTTGTTATTAAGCTCCACTTGAAAGGTCTCATACCTGTTATGTAAAGGGGACCTGGGAAGGGGCAGGAGGGATTGTTGCTGAGGGGATGCTCCTACTGCACTGGGCAAGCAGGAACTTGCTGTCATTGTCTCCTCTCCTTTTGGTCACTATGTTCAGTCAGATTCAGGGGGAAAAGGAATTCCCCCATCTTATATATCTTATCTGACTGTTGGGCCTGTCTCCAGGAAAGCAGGATGTGGTTCCTCTTACTTTTCAACCTACTCACCTCTTCCTGGAGCTCTGTCACTAAGCAGAGGATTTCCTCTACCTGGGCACACCTCCTACAGGTGTGCTCACTGCTGCTGTCCCGTACCAGTGTGAGAGCCATGCACAGCCTGCAGCCCAACACCCAGGTGGCTCCATGTTCCTACTGGAGCTCCATTTGTGAAGCTGCATCAGTCACAGTGGGTGTAGAGCTTAAAAAGGCCATGGTTTTCTGCTAAGCAGAAACCATCACGCTCTGGTCAGAGCTTTCAGCACCCTCTCTTGCACGCCCTTCCACACAAACCACCCTGCAAACTGCTATACCACACTCTGTTTAGCCGCTCTGCTCACAAGCAAATATGCCATAATGGTAAAGAAAAACTACCTTTTTTTTTAAATGCAATTTATAAAAACTAATTTTTGATAGGACTCTGATAGTAAACCATTCATTAACTCCATGTTTGACCACTAAACTTCTACTTTGCCACAAAATCAAGTCCCACGGAACAACAAAACATCACTAAGAATGCAGCACCTTACCTATTCACCAAGAAAGGTCAGAGAACTACCCACCTGAAGGTCCCATGCTTATTTTATAGATTCTCTTACTATTGAGACTAAATCACAGAATCTCCTAGATTGGAAAAGACCTTTGAGATCATCTAGTCTAGTTACTAATCTAACACTGGGAAGACCTTGACTAAACCATATCCCTCAGCACGATGTCTACACAACTCTTAAATACTTCCAGGGATGGGGGCTCAACCACATCACTCCAATGCTTGATTACCCTACCTACCCATCTCTTCAGACAGCAAGTTCATATAATTTTAACCCATTAGAGGGGGAAGGGAAAGGGAGGAGGAGAGAAGCAGACGATACCCCTGAGACACAGAATTTTCAAAGATAACTGTACAAAGACTATTATTCAGACATCAAAACAAATGCTCATCTATCCCCTTTACTGCACTCAACTATCACCTCTTCAAGGGCCTTGAAGAAAAATTACTGTAAATGTATCTTAATTTTAACCCAACAACTACTAAGCTTGATACCTAAGAATAGCTGAAAGGCTATACATAAATGCCATTTGCTTAGAAAGAAAAGGAGATAGTCAAAGCAAATACCATATAACCATATACTGGCATTTACATTTAAAGGACACACAACAACAGAAGTCAGAGGACATTCAGAAAGCAGTATTTTCTATGCCTTACTGAAAGGACTCATTGAGACTGTGGGGCAATACAGCAAAAATATGCTCGATGCTGATTTAAGCTGTGATATGATTCCTTCCATGCAGGTAAAACCTACAGCAGCCTTAAAATTCCTTTAATTGCCACAGACTATGCTTTAAGGATTTGGCACCAGTTGGTGATACCAAAAGCCTGCCCAGTGCAAGAATTAAAAAGCAATATACTGAAGCTACTTTTTTGATTTATTCTGCACTTTTTAATGATTTAAATGGAGCGAATCCTTAGGGTTCCATTCACTGAATAAAATCCTTCTCAAGCCATTACTTAAAAATAACCTCTGTTTTGCTTAATCCTAAGAGGAGACACCAGACAGCAATAACGCACTTACTATACCATAAACCATGCTTTCACCTTCTTCCCTCAAATTTGGTCTGTCTCACATCACCAGTATCTTAAACAGAAGAAATCTTTAAGCTATTTCACAATTACTTAGTGCAAACATTCACATAAAGCAAGCTTTATGGAAGGGATGGGCAATTCTACTAAGCATAAACTAAGCAGCAATAAATAGATTCAGAAGATGATTCTACATAAGTACTAATGGGCACTATCATGAGCACTACTTAGAGCTTGTAATTCACATACAAATACCTCAAACTTGGTAGTTTCAAATTACTGATACATCATTTACACCACCTTCCACCCTCTTGTTTAATGCTGTCAGATTGCATTAATCTGGCAATACAAACTAGCAGCACATAAGAAACAAATAAATTGAAATTCCTAAAACATCTAGAAAGGAAAAGCAGTATTTCCCATGTTACCTAATATTAAATGAAAGTAACATTTGAGGGGCTTCATGCTTTCTAACAGTCACCGGAGCACTAACACTGCTTGGGAGCCACACTGTAAGGCCTCCCCTGAGGTGCAACTTTAGTTTGCTCAACAGAAGGTACAATAAAGCCATCATAAGCAGACACAGTAAGACCAGACATTCTTCTCAAAAACTCTGCAGTCTTACACTACTGACTACGTTCAAGAAACCTGGAACAAAGATATATTACTCCGACAGATACTTCTGATACCACTACAGCTTAAATTTTTAACAAGTTATGAATAAGTTAGACAACTGTTGGGAGATACTTTTTCTCCAACAGTTTAGTTGAAATACTTTAAATTGAACAGGATCCTTAGTGAATAAACATTTACAGAATAGTTCAAGTGATGAGGCTAAAAATCGCTGTTTAAAACATAGATATTTATTAAACAGCAGACACAATCAATGTATTATCTCAGACTGCACTTAAATGACGTCCTACATTAGCAGAGTGAACCAACAGCATATTCCTGTTTTGTTCCCTTTTTTTAGCTGTTTGACTAATACCAACTTTTAAATCTCTATATGCTCACCATTAGCACACCACCGGGGGGGGGGGGGGGTGTTTAAGATTTTTCCCCTAACAATTTTGCACATTCCAGACATCTCAAGAGGAAATTAACACTAGCTGGTCTAAACTAGTTATTAGTTAGGTTTATGTAGACCTAATAAATAACATTACCAAAACAGATTTCTGAAGATGCTGTAAGATATCATCCATTTAGGATTCTAAATTAAAAAATAAAATAAAATAAAATAATTATGTCTGTTTAAACAGCTACCATAATTTTTAGCTATTCTTCTTTACCTACCTTCAGAAGTTTTCCAACGTTTCCACAGATCCTCAATGGTGATATGCTTGTCTTCTCTGTGAAGGTGACTGTGTTTATTAGAGGCATCCTTGTACTGCATATCTTCCCTTAAAAACTGAAGAAAAGGGAAAAGATAATCTTAAATGCTAAAATAATTTCTAGAACAGAAACTAAGAATTTCTAAACAGAAACTACAAGGACATGAGGGAAATGAGAATCTTTTCCCCCTGCAAGCAGCATACAATTCAAGTAAGCTGACTACATCAAAGACTCAGAAAGCAAATTACACACTCTTACAGGATTTTCACAATGATTAAATCCTATAAAAGGTGAAGGTGTAGTTGCTAGTATACTAGGTTTAACAACATTACTGGATGCCTTAGATTTACAGTGATTACAAGAATGCACCACACAAATAATACTACATACTTCTCTATTCCAACTTCATCTACTTGAAGATAAAACCCAGTAAGAATTGAAATTAAGCCAGTCTTAATGGATGAGTAATACTTGAATCCTGCTATACCAGTTAAATGTAACTGCTTGAGGGATGACAGAAAGATGTTGGCCAAGTATTACTAAAGTATTTTGATTAGACAACAAAAAATTGATTTCTATTTCAAATTAAGAAAGAAGTCATTTTAGGGCCAATTTTCTTCCTGCTAATTCCTCAGTAGTTACACTCCAAGCACGGAAGCATTGCACAAACCTGCTTCCTTCTCAGCAATTAATAGGAAGCCTATGAAAAAAAAAAAATTAAAAATAAATAAATAAAAAACACAACCAAGCACCAACACACACCCACATACCACACCTTGCCTTTTAGTAAACACGACAGAAAGGAAGATCCTGCAATCATATCACGTCTAGCACTGTTGTACCAGTATTTCAGAAGTCACTACAAACAGGTTCTCCAAATATGAAGGGAAAAAGAAAAATGGATGGAACTGTAAAATCCATTATTTTTATTTCACACGGGCCTAAAAAAGTTAGAATACTGGTTATCCAACCACCTCCAATTACTAGCAGAAGCTTCCACAGATACGTCCCTAAAAGCACAGCATGAGCAGTCTCTGTGGGTGGAGATGTTAGTGCTAGTACCAGAAACCTAAGATGAGAGCTAAGCAATCTTCCCCAGCAGATGGCCTGCTTTCTTCAGCTCCTGAAGGATAAAGCTGTTCAAACAAAACCAGCTACATATAGTCATGACAGAAAACTCAAAAAACAGCTTTTTATGTCATATGTCATCACTAACATCAAGCAAAGGTGAGGAAGAAGGCCAAGTTGTCAGGGCACTGCAGAAGACCCCAATTCCTAAAATTTAGTCCTGGTAATAATTTATTTGCAGAGCTTTTGGCATACGCCCCATTTCTAACAAATCCAGAGACTGTCATTCAAGAAACTCCAGGGGAGCCTGAAAAGTCTCTTATTAACTCTTAACAGAAAGAGATAGTTTACAATAGTAGATATATACAAGAAAAAGCTAACATTGTCACTTTCCCCATATTAAAAATTTTATTCTTACTAGGAAGCAAGGGAATCTAAAAATATGGGAAGAGGTTCATGTTTCTCCTCTAACTGCTAGACTTTGGATAAAGTACTACTTGCCTTCCTCAATCCAATTGTAAAGCCAGACATGTTTTTTGGTTCTAAATATGGACTGTTTGCAATTCCTCTCTCATTCTTTTACCACTTCATTTAAGCCAGATGTTAGCTTTCTAAAGCCTTTTGATTCCTAAAACAGTTTCATTTAGCCCACACAAATTGCGCAAACATTTTTAATAACCCTTGCCCACATAAGAAATATATATTCACACAAACATATATAGATGAGAAATACAGGAGAAATGTATTAAATATGAGAACAATTGAAAATAGCAACCTGCAGAGGCAATTACAGAACTTCTGAAACACCATGGACCAACAACTGTAAAAAGGTACAGTAAGCACAGAAAAGGACCAACTGCTATAACAATACGCAAATATAAAAATCTTTGCTGAATAACCCCTATTGCATATTCCATGGTCCAACTGTGAACTCCGAGTACTTCTCATATTGGCACAACTACCAGAAAGCTGGCAGTTTCCACAGGTAACATACAATGTGCAATCAAAGGCAGATTATTTTATCTGCTCCCGCTCCAACTTTATTAAAGGGCAAACCGAAGAAAAGGAGCCAAACAATGAGAAAAAACATTGTCTTGTTCACTAATGTCTCTAAAACTTTCCAGATTTAAGTACAGTTTCATAGCTGGATCAGCAGAAAATAACTGATGTTTGCCCACCTCATCTTTTCCTTTCAGACTGCAAGTACCTAATACCAACTACTGTCCCTGCAGCATGTCTTTTGGGAACTTGCAAAAACGTACTAAAAAAAAAAAGACAGAGAAAAAAATATTCTATACAGGGAGGGACTTAGAATATCTCCCTTCATATGGGGGTTAAGGTACACATTAGCATTCACTCTTCCGCTTTCTAGTGACTGGTGATGAACTGTCCAAATGTCAGGCTTGAACATTTTTTTTAAGCACAAATACCATAGACTGATCAAGTTTTTGAAGACGAACACAATGGAATATCGAAACATAGAAACGTCTGGGTTAGAAGGGACCTCTAGAGGTCATCCAGTCCAACCCCCCATGCTGAGAGCAGGGACACCCTCAACTAGAGCAGGTTGTTCAGAGCTCTGTCAAGTCTCACCTTGAATGTCTCCAGGGATGGGGCCTCAAACACCTCCCTGCGCAACCTGTTCCAGTGCTCCACCACTCTTGTGGTGAGGAACTTCCTCCTCATTTCTAATCTAAATCCATTCCTCTTTAATTTAAAACCATTGCCCCTCATTCTTTCACTCCAGGCCTTTGTAAACAGGCCCTCTCCAGTCTTTTTATAAGCTCCCTTCAGGTACTGGAAGGTGGATATTAGGTCTCCCTGGAGCCTTCCCTTCTGCAGACTGAACAATGCCAGCTGCCTCAGCCTGTCCTTCTAGGAGTGGTGCTCCAGCCCCCTGATCATCCTCGTGGCCCTCCTCTGGACCCACTCCATCAGGTCCATGTTCTTCTTGTGCTGAGGGCTCCAGAGCTGGACACAGTATTCCAGCTGAGGTCTCACCAGAGCAGAGTGGTAGAATACCCTCTCTGATCTGCTGGCCACACTACTTTTGCTGAAGCCCAGGATGCGATTGGCTTTCTGGGCTGCAAGCACACACTGGCTGCTCATGTCCAGCTTCTTGTCTACCAGCACCCCCAGGTCCTCTTCTGCAGGGCTGCTCTCTACCACCTCCTCCCCCAGCCTTGTTGATAGTGGGGACTGTTCTGGACCAGGGGCAGGACCCTGCACTTGCTGTGGTAATATATGCTATATGTAAAGGTTTTAGCACTTTTTTCATCTCCTCAGCTAAAACACATGCCTCAGATCAGTTTTGTTCATAAGAAATAAACTTGCTTTTTATCTTTAGTGTTAGTTGCCAGCAAAGGTTTTAAAACACTCTGGGACAAGAACATCTGAACCATTACACATGCCGTCGATTAAAATCTGAACTGCTGCTAACAATACTACATACAGGTTTAGGAATAAAGAAGAGAAGGAAGATGCCAATTGAGAAAAAGCAAAGCACTATAAGAAAGCATTCTAATTTTTAAAATGGGATGGACTGAAGTTACCTTGGCACCAAATAAGTACTGCAAACAACAGTTCATGTAAAACTTGCATCATTTCATGTCATTCTGCTACAGAGCCCGCAGAGGGAGCAAGAGTTAACGTACCAATTCACATCCTCACCCTGCTGGAACACCACCTATTCTGCTAACAAGTTGAAGGGAAAAAAGTGAGAAGCCCTATTTCAAATTTCATCACAAGTATAGAAAACAAAAAGTTTGAGGCACAATATTTTACAGGAGAAGATGACATTACAAGAGATCTGGTTTATAATCTGAGAGACTGTTCAGGGTATTTGACTAAGTCCCTTTTTTAAAAAAAGGAACTGTCCACAAAGGAACTTGTAAGCAGTTTGTACTTCAGAATCAGTACAGAATTACTCGTCAGGGGGCTAGGCTATGCATTTATGGATTTTTGTATAACAGAAACACACACAACCCCCCAAAAAAATAGGGAGATTAACTACGATGACTTCCTCAATGAGGTTCTCCAACACTGGATGGTCACAACAGTAAAGTTACAGTTTGCATAGCTAGAAAAAGGCTCTCATGTTTCAAAGATTAAATGCATTTACTACTAGAGATATATATAACATCAAACATATTTCTGTTGTTTAAAAGATCTTTGTTTCAAAACTGGCCTAATGTGGAAATTCTTCTCTAAAAAAGCGAACTGTGTCCTAAATTGCAGAAAACCATAAAAACAAAACAGCCCTGTTAGAGAGAGGATTTTTCTGTTCCTTGTCATAGCAGCTAATCGCTCTTCTGTTGCCTCAGTCTTTCAAGTCTACAAAGAAAAGGTTAGAAAAATAGCTCTAAATAGGGATGTTAAAAGAATAAGCTCTAACAAAATTATCCAAGTATTATCTTAGCCAACATAACTACTCAAAGAGAGAAGGCCTTTTAAGACTGCAAAGTTGAAACCAAGAAAGCATCAAATATGTTACCTAAAAAAACCCTGTGATACAAAAGAAAAAAAAAAAAAAATCACTTCTCTAAGTAGTTACTTATAAAACAAGGTGGGGGGAGACATAAATAAAACACATAACACACCTACACTGCAAACCTGGAGCTTTGATCCCAAAAGTACTGTAACAACTATGTCTAAGTTTTGCTTCCCAAGATTCAGCAGTATAATAGGTGGATAGGAAAACTTTATCTTCCCTGGAGGGCACAGGACTTGTGGAGCCCTGTAAGAATGTTACAAAGTCAGGTATGCCACAGATGTCAGAAAGCCTTCAGTACCCTAACATTTACCGACATCCAGTCAACTCATAGCCAAAAACTAACCAGGGGGGAAAAAAAGTAAGAAAAAATATGACCATTACAAAAGAGGGAAAGACACATCAAAATGCAATACCAGCTTGACACTGAGACACCACTCACAAACTAAAGCCACATGCAATAATACAAGTTAAAGTATGTTATAATATTGAAGTTGCAAGAGATGTTTGCTCCTTGAAGCACAAATGAACAACTGCATACTTCTACAAACACCAGTGGTAAAGTAAAAAAAAAAAAAAAAAAAAAAAAAGTAAAATTAACCACCCTTCCTAACTGCATATGGAAGTACTCATATGCTATGTTTATATTTTGTTCTGAGCGAATGCTCAAGTTTATGATTTTTTGTTTCACCAACTTAAAACAGACCCTCTAACTGACAAGTTTAAGAGCAGTTAGCAATTTATCCTGGCTAAGTAATACTTCCTCAAGCAACTATTCCTTAAACAGGGTTATTTCACTCTTATTCCTTCAAATGCAAACCTGCAAAGGTTGTAATTTCAGTTTTCCTACAACCCTACCTTCAGACACACCCGGTCACTGTTAGAAAGACATACATTCCCTCCTGTCTACTGCTACCAGACGCACTACAGCTATTGCAATGTCACACTTGCTAAGTTATGATGGCAAGTGTGCTTGTAATAGGCAATATACTATGATTCAGGTATGACAATGTTCAAATCTGCCTACCCTATAGAAAGGTCTTCTAAAGATGCTACACAGGAAAATAAGAAAACCTAAAAATAAGAAAACATATTTAAGCATAATAAAAACTTCACTAGAAAAATGCAGTACATAGCTGTGAAAGAGTTGCCACATATTTTAAGTAATCTACAAATTCTATTTAAAAAAAATAAATCATTTGCAGTAAAAAACGAAAGTGTAGCTACTGCATTGCAAAGTGAACTTCGCAATCTCTGCAAAGTCAAGTTAAAATTTCCAAGGAGGCATTTCAGTGCAGCAGGACTAAATGCCTGCAGTGCTACATAAACAGGTGCAGACAGCTACATATTAGCTTAATTACCTCCAAGGAGGCAAGACATGAGGTAGATCTGATCCAGATCACGTCGGAACAGGTTTCTATGCGACCGTGCCCATGATAACACATGCTTCCTCTCAACAAGACTTCTTTGCACAGGCACAGCCATAGACTACCACGGTCCTGTTTGCAGACAAGACCTGCTCTGAAGAAACAGGCTGTGTAGACATGTTCAAAGTTGCTTACAAAACTTCAGGAGCCTAAGAGACATTCTGCCTGGGGACAAATACATTAACAGCTGAATGATAAAATTCACTGAAGAAAAAAAAAAAGAGACCTCTTAACAGATCTAGGAGAAACTAAGGGGATTAAAGTAAGCCAATAGCTTGGGGGGGAAATGTTTGCTGCACTGGTTAGGAAGCTCAAAATACTCATTTGTAACAGAATGTTCTTGCACGGAGAGATGTAAAACAGATTCAGGAGCTATCCCAGTATTATGCAAAAACAGTCACAATGTTTTCAGTTTCTGAACCACTGCAGCAGGTATTTCTCTACCACACAGAATTCTGCCTAGACAGCTGACACTGAAGTATAAACAAGTTTACACAAATATGAACACCAGTTTAAGGACCTTTATTATATAAATATTTAAGAATTACACCAGAATACCAGGGGAACTTTAAAGGATATTTAGGACCTTGCTGAGTATTTGCAGACAAACTGAAGCAAATAGCTCCTCAGTTTACAGCAGAGCCTCTCCCAACTGTAACTGTAACATCTGGGGTAGGCTTCTGAAATTTAACTAGGTCCCAAAATGCACTAAATGAAGGGAGATCAAACCTGTGGAACATTTGTTCCACACATAGCTGTATTTCCCCCTTCAAAAAAAAAAAAAAAAAAAAATCGTACTCACACCAAGGTGCAATAATGAAAAGTATGAGAAATTATGTGCATAAATTTCCTTTTGTTCAAAAACACAGAAGGACTATTCACTTAGAGTCATCTTGAGTTTAATGTTAAATCCTGAAGGTGTTTCTTTATCTCACACTTTGTGTCTAATATCCAAAAATATACATACTAAAAATGGGAGCACCAATCTTGGAATCTGTATTCTTCAGTATTTACTGTCATGGAATTTCTTGCAATTTAGTAATCACTACTGTCCAGAATAGATTATTGAAATGAATAGGTCCCTGGTCTAAACTAGTAATCCATCTTTCATACATTTTTAATATCTCTTAAGGAATTAAAGAAAAAAAAAGTAAGTAATAAGAGCAGGAACTATTTCTCCTTTATTGTAAAACCTTTAATCATAAACTCACACTAAAGGGAGGATATACTGATACACCTCAGCTCTATAAATTAAATTTTTAACTGAGCTGTTTACACCTAATCTTTAGATCTTAATTTTATTCTGGATTATTCATTTAACTTTCTTGGTTTTTTTAAAGTCTCTACCTCTTCATCTTCTCTCAAACAACAGAGTATACTCTCTCAAGTCACTATGTTTGTTCCACCTCACGTGGATTATTTGCATCTTGGATGCAAATATGACCTCAAGCCCTCGAAAAACAGCTTCACAGAGCCCATCCATTTAGAAGTGATCTCCTTCTGTCACTTACTACAGCCATAGTCCTGCATTACTATTGCTTTTCCTGATCATATCATACTGGCTACTTTCTGCTTTAATTGTTGTATAGAAGACACTCAACCTCCCTCCTTTAGGCCACTAAAGATTCTTTTTGGTTCTCGCCTCTAGACAACATTTTCAGTCAGGCACTTTTCATATCATCCCCAAGGTTCCAACTCCTTTGTGGCTTTTAACAGTATCGCCACTCTGATCGTTTCATGCTTTCAACACTGCAATCTCTTCCTCTCCTGAACAGCATTTTTTGTCTTTTCTTCTTTTTTAGTAATTAGGGGGTGGGGTGGAGTGAGTGAGTGTTGGATTGGGGTGTTTTGGTGGAGTTTTTTAGGTAAATGTGCAAGTGCATTCATAAGAGGCCTCAATATATCAAGATACTAAGCGATGTATCCAAAGTTCCCACACAACGCTGTAAATTGACACCATTAGCTTTGTGTAATATTAGATGCACAGTAAGATAATAATAACAACTTAATCTATTTCTATGGGGAGATTCCTTAAGCAAATGACTTGATGCAAGAGCTACATATACAGGTTATTTGGCAACAAGAAAAAACTGTGTAAATAGTAAACATATGATAACTCAGTCTTACTGCTTGTGCCTATTCATCATTAAAACATATCATGTACACGTGGTACAACAGATGCTTCCTGAGACAGCCTCCCACAACACATGACTAAAACCTCAGTTAATAATGCATTCTCCCTTTCAGTTACCCTTTTCCAGCCTACCTCTTTAAAGCAGTTTTAAAAAATTATAAATCTTTTGTATGTTAATAAAGTAATAACAGCAGGAGCTAGACATGATAGAAAAATTTGTATTAGCCTGCCCAAACAGCAACTATAGCTTGTTTCCTCTTCTCTGCTGTACTATACCCTGTTTTTCACACTGTGGTAGCCTGCTTCACAGAAATTAGTAACCACACCATGAAGTATACTCTAAACTATGACACAAATTTATTATGCAAACCTTTCTTTTTTTCCTTTATGCCTATTGTTTAGAAGTACATAATTCTACATTAAAAATTGCGAACAACTATTAAAAAACTAGAAGAACCCTGAAGGGGGGGGATGGGACACACGACACGGGACTTTCCTTCCACATTTGGCTGTAAGAGCAGCTAAATTAAGGAAAAACAGCAGTGACCACTCAAGTGCCAGAACATAAAAGAGCAGCTATATACAACGGGGG
>JANHFX010021320.1:0-37865 GCA_027560015.1 Chloroceryle amazona | reverse complement strand
GGGAGACAGACCTCACGTATGCACAAGTGAAGGCTTTTTACTCCTACCTCATCACTTTCATCTACTTCAATACCACCATCTTTGTCATCATCCATTTGCTTATGGATCATGCGGAGAGCTTCTAGGCTGAATCGGTCCTCCTCGGTAAAGCACGGTGGGTTGAGTGAAGTGCAGGGATCTAAAGCGGGGGGAAGGAACAAAACAGAAATATTAGCTACTTTCACTCCAGAATATAAAGCTCCCAAGCAAGAGAAAAGGTTTAAATTTCTGTATGTGTACACACGCTTCATTGCATATATCCACCTGATCAGAGATATCAAATTTAGCTGTAAAATAGTAATTCCTACCAAAAACATGAAAGGAGGGTGGGAGTAGTGAGGGTGGAATCAACTCTTTTTATCTAGAAAAGAAGCCTAAAGAACATGCTAGAATAGTTTGACTCTTGAAAAAAAAAAAATAAATTTTTTTCCCCACCTCTGCAACTGCTATCTCCACCTCTTCTTCTATCTATCATCCACCCTCCGCAACATAACACTGCAGTAGCAAATAAAGTCACTGCGCTTTTCAACCTCCTTTCTGAAAGCCTGGGCTAAACAGAGAGCAGTGGAGGAAGAGCAAAAAAAAAAAAGGCACATCCCACAATCATACCTATATGAACAGGTAACAAAGGGAGGGTAACCGCACTGCGGATCGTATTCAAAGTAGATAGTACTACTGAACGCATAATATTCGAGGCAAACTGCAAGAGAAGAAAGCACACCCCAAAGAAAATTCAACCGATTATGAGATCTCTCAGTCCTGTATGCTCTTAACAAAAACAGCAGTCACAGTGAAGCAGGCTTCCAAGATAAGTTTTCATTTTCATTCATTACTGAAGGCTCATAATTTGTGCACATCTTGATGTCTCTGCTGCCACCATGTCAGACTGTTATATCTCTGTTCTTTCCCTTACACGAGGTAGATGCCAAATGCTCCAAAGTTCTACAATGCATGATGATCAATCATCATTAAAGACTGGTCTTTCACAGACCTTGGCATTTAATATCTGTCTATTTCATTAATTCTGATGTACCAAACACCAAAGAACAGAAGGTGGAGAAGGACACAGAAATTTTTTGAACATTCAGCTTGAATAAGATAGTGAATTCCCACTGTAATAGTCGCTATAAAAATTCACTTGGCTAGTACCTGTAAACTGGTACACTCCACTTTAATCATACAAATGCAAATACAAATTGAGGCAGCATGTAAGTAATTTTTGCTTCTTCTAGTCTTTCAAAAGATTATGCTTTCACATTACTAGAGCATTTATTAAAGGCTTGGTTATCTAAGTAACAAAAAATAAGCACATATAGAAATGGATAGTATGAAGAGTTTGCAACAGAAAAACGAAATTTATTAGTTCAGTATTTCCACACCAATTGAGTTGGCATGATTCTGCTTTTCTATTATTAATTGAAAAATAATCAGAAAGAATGGATGCTGGTAAGACTCAGTTTGCATAAGGCTACAAAGCAGATGGCTTAAGGTAGCAACCACAGCATGGCTGGAATCTCAGACACATGTTAACAGGTTTGATCGCTACAGATACAAGCCAATGCATGCTTACTTTATACGTAAGTTTTTATTACACAGAAGTAAACAGTTACCTGTTATCTGTGTCCATGTATAATCAAATAAAAGACCACCACCGCAGAAAACACCAAACAAAACACACACACACAAAACCTCACTGAAACAGTCCCAGAACAGAGAGATATTGGTTTTGGAACTACTTCATATAAACCAAAAAGACAAATTACCAAAGATTAAGCCGGGCCAAACACAAATAATTTTCAGCTTTGAAATCCGACTAGTATTTAGTGAAAACAAGAAAGGGAACGAGTAATTTTTAAATTTTTTTTACATTTAAAACTAAATTATTTTATTTGTCAATCTTTGCTTCATTAGAAAATGTTTAATTTGCACTATATGTAGCCTTTATATTTCTGCCTTGCAATGAAAACATCACTATCATGGGGGGGGTTAAAGGTCTTGTCCTGTAGCAGAGTACTTGGTGTAGAAATGCTTCCCTTGCAATAGTAATTATTCACCTCAAATTTCTGCTAATAATTAAATTCGAATAGCCACGAACAAAGAATATGACACTACTTAACCATGTATCAGGAGAAGCATATGTTCTAAGTTTGAAGAAAACATCACTGGCAGAACAGAAAAACAAGTTCCCCTAGCACATTCAAGTTATTTAATTTATACTTAGTTCTATTCTTACATAGAGGAAAATGTTGGATAAAGTGTTCAGTTTGCAAGTACCTACTTAAAGTGTTTTTCCATTTTCTTCTGCTGAAATCTCAGCTTTTGAAATCAAAAAAAGATTATCTAAGAATACATTTTCTTAAAACTCAGGTTGGTTAGTTTCTTAATCAGAGTACTTATTTATCTTAAAATATGCCTTTTTGGTTATTTAAGGATGAAGGCACTTTAAAAACCCATGACTCTTCTTGAGAGAAGTTAACAGGCTGTTGTGCTTCGAAAGTCCCATGTGCTGGCTCCAGGAACAGCTGATCTCACTCTAAGTGACGAAAGAGTTCCAGTTGCCCCTTTTGGGACCGAGAAACATAGATTAGGACCACATCTCAACTGTAATAAAAATTAACCCAATCTTAACAGAAAACAGATTTACCTTCAAGCTTGTTTTCGTCTAATAAAATTAAACATTCCCAGACTGACAACACTTGTCATCCCCTCTTCAGAGAACAATCTCAAAACAGCAACAAATTACAAAGCCACAAGAAGAGCTTTTCACAAACGTATCTATTAAGTCCTACCAAATAAAAAAAATATGCAGCTCTGCAATAAATTTCCAATGTTCCTCACCTGCATGACAGAAACAAATCAATACTAGATGAGTTATGGTTAGAAACTTCTCAAATGTTTAATTAATTAGCATAAAAGCCAAGAGGAAAAGCCTCAAGATACAACAAGCACCATAAATACGGGCCTGAGGCCCTGCAACAACTTATAAGACTAGTTAACTTATTTTTCACCTTGAAACCACCCTATTTAAGTTGTCCTGAGATTCCAACCCTTCTGTTATACTTTAAGGACAAGCCTAATTTCATGTCTGGACCCATTGCTCTGTCCTAATCTGGTCTGTTGCCATGAATACACTTAGTCCTACACCGTCATCACAGGAAGGAGCACAGAGATGATACCAACAAGTTCATTCAGGGAGTGAATGCAATAGCTTAGAATTTGACCCTTCATTTTACAAAATAGCACATACTAACTAGACAACCAAACAAGAGAGATACAGCTTCGATGAGGTGGACAAGAGACAGAGAAGCACACCATATGTTACTCTAGGCAGGGGATATTTTACAGCCCAATTTTTAATGTTGCTCATAAGTGAGGAAATTTCAGAAATTCTGGTCACAATGAGGAAATTTGTTGCTCAAAAACTCAATATCAAATTGGTAGCTCGTCAAACTTGGCAGGGGCTTTTGAATCAAACCTGCCTCCTGCCTTGAGTAGCTTAGTAACTGCCTCCTAGCTCTGAGGCAAGGACAAAGTGGTCTCATTCACACCGGGGAGCTGCACAAAGCTATGGGTACAGACCAGTCACAGAGGAGACAGTTTGATAATGAACAGAGTAGAACGCTATTCAACCCAGTACACAGGAAACTTTGTATTTACAGATAACGAGAAAGGAACACTTAGCACTTTTTTTTTTTCCCCACCCCCCTCCAATTCTTTGTCTCTTTTTCAATGAGGCTAGAATAAGGTGACTACAAGAAAAGCTTCAGTTCCAAATTCTCTTAAACTTTATAGAGCCACAGCTTTTTTCATCCCATTTCCTGAAGGCAACAGGAGTTAGAGTGACTCTGTCAACACAAGCTAGTAAGGAAAATTAATTTCACTCAAATCTTCAAGTATTCATATGCTACCAAAGCCCTTGAAATTTATTTTAGGAATACATCATTAGAAAGGGTTCCAAAGCAAAAGAGTATATGCACATCACAGTCTTTCATCTATCCCATATACACTTTTCTATAAACTGTTGTGATCTTAACAGATTCAGAATGAAAATTACTGACAGACCAACAAGACCAATAATCCTGTGGTTCTCTCACATATACATTTTTGCATATGGACACTGAAGCATAAAAGCTATGACTGTGCCAAAGCGGGTGACAGAGGGATCCTAGTCAGGTGTTTGCAGTACCAATCTGGCATTCAAAGTGCCTGATCCCTGAAGTCTTTTTATGCATCCAAGAGCCTTCTTAGGAACAGGACACACAAAACCTTAACTATTTTCAGAGGTACCTGGAACCAGATACATACCATTTAAATTTTAAATTTAGGTGCTTTTAAATTGCCCCATTAGTTCAATTCAGAGCAACTCAGTGCTTGGGAGTTATTGGAAGAGATAGGCTACTATACACCATTTTTGTTCCATAAGGATGTTCAGCATTCACAAAGAAGGAAGAACACTTTTTTACGCTAACATATGGCAGTCTTGTGGAAGCCCGCAGTGTTTCCAGGACTGCCTTTTTCTGATAAATTCAGGGGTGTACCATATTCTGCTAGTTTTACAATTCCTTATTCCTAAGAAGCCATCTGGGAAAAAGAGAAACCTCACAGAAAAGGCAAGCACCATACACAAGTATCAGCTTCCTAAGTACACATACTCATCTTAAAATAACCGTTTCATCAACTAATGGTGACAGAAGTAGGATTTCTTTGCATTTTTCAAAGCCAAAGCAGGTGGCCACAGTATCCCCGACCCACCTAGTGTATTCAGATAACTAGAATTTCTATTTTTTACCATTTCTTTTGTGCTTTAGTTTTTATACTGCACTTTAATACATTACAGTTTCTTCATCAATTCAATGATTTCTCTTGAAAGAGAAAAAAGCACCACACCACTGTAAGAGAACAACAAAGACCTGACTACAAATCTGAGTGTCAAGTACAGCAGGGATTATTAAAACTACAGAATAGCTACTTGGTTTCAAGAATTTCACCAGATGTTCAAAACAGCTATTCAGAGAAAAGGAAACAAACATGTTCCTTTTACCTTAAATGCTTACATACAGTGTCATTAAAATCTTCAAATGCTTGAAGAGACAGCCTCATAGTGAGCTTCATTTAATCTTTCAATTAAAACCTCCCAAAGCAAATCACTCCTACTCTTAATAATTAAACTCCTCCATATGGCAAGTAGGCTGAGCAGGATATAACAGTTAACTTGACAATGTCATTTGAGACATTTATTTAAATGATTGGAATGAAAAATAAAGTTCATCAATGCAGCACATCTTTCCATTAAAAAAAGATTTTAAAAGCATACAAAATTTTGACCAAAAGGGCAGAATACACTTTTCTAATCAAAACACTGAAGTTACTTAAATGAGCTTCCTGAAAAGAAAAATATAGTAATACTAATGAGAGCAGGGAAAGGGGTCCAACATTGTCTCCACAAAATTTGAAAATGTAACATTTCACATTAGGCTTTTCCACTACTCCATATCAGACATTCAGGCAGTTTCTGAAATTATATTTTTAAACTACTGCAGGAACAGCAGTTGAGGCTCACAAATAAAACTCCTGACTGCAAAGTCTGGTAGCAGAAACAGTTGTTTCTAATGTTTAGTGACTGGTACCACATCAGTTTAAACACAAAACACAACGCACAAACAAACGCTAACAAAAATATCACAAAGTTACTTGCAGTTCAGCTCCATGAGTGCTACCATAATTCTTTCAAAATACACTAAACATCCTTCAGTTAAAAAAAAAAAAAGACATTTCAAACAACATTAAAATAAATCATTCCCATTTCAATGGGTATACAAGTCGTGTTTCCATGAGATCCAAACCTGAGGTTTTTTTCCATTTCATTTAAGTGAATAAGCATTCACTTATTCTGCTATCAATTACATTTCCCCCCCTACCCCCCCACATGAAAACTTTAAACTTGATGAGACAAGCAAGACTTTAATTTTTCCTTAAATCATCATTAGCTCATCTCTCCCTTCACCACACCCACAAAAAAGCTGTCTAATTCTGAACTTAGATTTCTTTTTTATATACAAGAAAAATGAAAACCACACATAACAGTCTGTGAAATCACAGATCAGTATTTAAAGCAGAAATTCAGTCAAATAATACCATTAGCATAGTAAAGTCCTAAGAGAGGTTTTGATTAAGGCTATTCTTATCTTTCCTAGATATCAAGCTTCAAAACAAAGAGAGAACAGCAGACACTTAATTTTCTGATCACCTACTAAGACACTCCAAAAAATCATCATATTTAAGAATGTTGTAGCAATAAAAAGTTTACTCAAATGAAAATATATGAAAGTAACTATCTAGATAATTAATTTTTATGACAAATCTAATTTTGCTTTAATTTATAACATTAAAAGCAGCTAGACCAAATCAACAGTGCTTGTTTAAAAAGGAAGTTGCAAAACGGGATTTGAATACGCTAATCATGTCAAGGATTATTCTGACAAGACACAGTATCAGTATAAACACTTCATTTTGACTTAGCAAATTAATTATTAAATTACAACGCTCCCCTGACTAAATAAAATTAAGAAGATGGATTCATAGCTTTTCCATCTCCTTCCTACACACTCCCTGAGCAATGACACAATTTGAAGGGAAGAGGAAGTTGGACAATTATTGTATAACAATGGTCAAAGTAGACTGATTTAGAAAAGGAACTGCTGCCAACCCTAACAAAGCAGAACAAGAGGAAACTCAAAGATGCATCTTATGGCAAGCCATCAAAAATGCCATTTTTTCCTCCTTCCAACCTTACTCGTACTTTAACAATACTTATTATACAAATCTAGAAACATATAGTAAAAAATATGCCAAATGTCCGATACCTACCCTCAGCAATTAGAAAGTCTTACTTCATATTTAGTAGTACAACAAGACCAAGAAGAGAAATACTGAATGCAGTTTAAGTTTTCATCCACGTATTTTGTTTTGGTAGAGAACACTATTTAACACACCTTTAAAAATGTATGATGTACTCTTTGCACACTATAGAAACTACTAACATACAAAATTAGAATAGCTCCAAGGTAGGAAAAAAAAAATAAAAAAACACCCCCACTAATTTACATAGCTTCAAACATGATCTAAATTCATAACTTCACCTGGAATAACAACACACCCTTAACTCATACAAAATGAACATGACAGGTGGTACTTTTGCCTTATATCCCATATGTATTTAGAGGCCACAGATATCAAAGAAACAAGAACGTGAATTTACTGTTTGAGTTCTGCTTGTCAAAAGAACATTAATTAATGTGGTGAAATATTATATGTATGAGACTATTAATGCAGAATGCACATCTAAGCACATATAACACCACGCATCTGCACCATATACATATGTTTTTTTTCACTAGTTCTTTACTACTGTTCTAACAACTCTCTTCTAACAGCAGGAAGCTGGAAAAGATGCAGTATTGTCCCTGATCACATAATTTAATCTAACCAAGAATTTGTCAGCTCTTAAGAAAGAGCAGCAGCATAGCATTTAAACCACTTTCCTAATTTGGTTAGGAAATCAGAAAAAATATTTCCAGGTGACCTTCAAATGTCTGACAATATGCCCATGGGATTTTTAAAAACTTCCTAGTAACTCTTATCTAAATAAAACCTCATCGTCTTGCTTAGAATTCCATCCTTGTTAACACCTCTGCTGCACAGTAATTGGGAAGCCTGATCTTCAGCCTTTAGGTCGAAGTGCATAGTCAATATTCAGTGCACCAATTTCTACTCAGATGTGGCTGAAGAGTTAAGTAGCGCATAAGCCACTAAACTCCTTTCTGGAAGACAATGATTGCATAAAATAATAGCCATGATAACATGGCTAATAAATTACCATTTTAAAAAAAAAAAGTTTTTAAAGGTAGTTCACAGCTTGTTAGAATAAAAAAGGAGATGGGGGAAGCACTTGAAAATTATTTTACCACTTCACATAATTTTTTACAAGTTTAGTAAAAGGCATATAAAGTCTTACAAAGGTTGTTTTAACATATAACGGGTCTCTTTTAAGACATAAATCCTTATGCTTTCAGACAAACCGAAGCATGCCGAAATTATAAATTAGAGGAGCGTACTGAAGTAATATCAATCATTTTCATATAAAATTATATATATTGTTGCACTTTCAATCACAACAGGTTTTCCTCTGATGTATTTGTTTTCACATGTGATTCATAATCAGATCCTATATCCATGAATCAGGCATGTAAGCATGACATTGCTGACATTACTGAATTACTCCAGTCTTTTACACCATCTGATCTAGTATGTATATTATTAACTGTTCCAACCAAGGAATCAAATTTAATCCTCTGTGAGCACCATCTGTAGCATCATCAGTTCCTTCAGAGTTCTTGTAACAACATGTTGTCAGGATGTATTTATATTTTAACAGAACATATCAGAATTATACAACTGAAACCTACATTGAAAAGATGTAACATACTTATAAAAAAGGAAACAACACCAGGGCACTTTCTTAAAACACAATCTGTTAAAATTCTACCATGCAAATATTAAATTTGTCAGCCTATGTAGTGTTTAGACTTTCAGAAAAAGAAAGACACTAAGTGCATAAATTCATTTCATTTAACTGAAAATAACATAATGAAACACTTCCTTTAAGCACCATTCAAAACACCGGTATTTTTAAACAAATCTAAACACCAGCTTAAATATGTCTTATTAGCCTACGTGAAGATTTAGTACTGCAGATTCCTGGCTACTTAAGGACTATCCTACTTCCAGAAGCTTACATGAACTGCTCTGCAGTCAGCACTCGCATACAACTCCAGTACTGGCAGTTTTGCTCCTACTAATATGCTGCTAAATATTTTTGTCATGATGAATTTCATCAAGTAATAAACTGGGCTGACAAATCTACTGATGGCGTCTCAGATCACCTTGGCTTATTTGATGCAAGCTTTCTTTTTTTTTTAATTCCCTAATCCAGAATGCAAAACAAATTCAAGTCACACATCTTGAGAAATAACACATGATCATTATGCTACTGCTCAAACTTAACACAGATAGTGCTATTTACAAGTACCGGAGACTTAGAACAAACCATAGTTGCACATCTTAGATACCTCTTGGTTGATACTGTTATTTTAGTTTTAATAAATGCACTTCTGAACCTATAAAATAGTAGCAAATGGTGCAAATTTCCACTATGAATTCCCTAGTTGAGGTCAATAAAACAGAAGCCAATTTTTAAACAATGAGCACGTGCTCAATACTCAAAGTCATACACTGAAATCATGAGAGTAGAAACAGAGAAAATTCAGTTCAATTAAACAAAAACTCCAAATCTTGGAATAAGTTATACAATGTTAGAATTATCGCAGATTGATTCTGTATTAATAATCATATTACACACATGGCTCTTCCCATCAAAAAGAAGATACAATTTGCATAGAAGAGCAGTAGCACCTCTAGACCAATCTCCAGAAGTCACATAAAAGTTAAACCAGTAAAGTTCCTGAATACTCTACATTTGCCTGAACAACACATGCTGCCAAATACTACTTTTACAGCTTCAAATGCCATCCGTTGCTCCCCAACAGCATGAGCATATTCAGGAAGAGCCAAAGGCAGTAATTTCACATGTGCTCTAAAGCAGAATATGCCAAAGGCTGATGCTAAAAGGATTCCTAACTGTTCATGCCCCTGACACTCATTCCTATCCCGACTCTTGTACCAACAGTAGCACATTTGTGCAGTCATGATGCTGCCGGAAGGATCAGGAAACTGATTCTGCCTGAAACAATTCCCTATACACCTGCGCAAACACTCGAGACAGCAAAGGCATGGGGCAGGAGGGAAGGAAACCCATGCAGAAGCAGGTGGAACTGCTTCACAGCCAGTGCTGCTGCTAAACTGGGGTCCTGACACACCCTATGTAACAAATGAATGCAGCCAGCAACACAGGTTGAATAAACACAGGTGAGCAATAAAACAAGAAGTTGAATTAATGCAGTGGAACAACATCTATGCTAATTGAGCAGAAAACTCCAGCACTCCTTTAAGATCCTTGCTTTCCCTACTTGGAGGCATAGGACAAGCCTATGTCCCAGATGTCTTGTTCCAATTAACAACCATCAAGTGGAATAATTACATACATATTTACCTGCAACAAGTTGATGTCATGGCTGTACTTTAATCACCACCTTGAACTTGTTGCTTAAGGCAATCTGATTTTTTTCAAATAGATTTGTGGCCTATAAAACCCAAACCAGACTTTTGCAATGCTATACCAGGAGTTGGAGCAATAGCAAACACAAATAATACAGATTCTACAGATAATAAAGATCTGACAAAGCAGTTTCTAACACCACTAACAGCAAGCTCAGAATTTGTCCTTTCTCCAAGGATCTCCCCACGAGCCTAGAGAAGTAACAAGCTCCAGACGCTACCCACTTTGTCTGCAGTCAATCCATACCATGAGCAGTGGGTCTACAGGGACAGCTAATCTCTACACACTTAAACCAGCAAGTACAAGGTGTCTGCTAAGCGTATGTCTGTCCCAAATACTGCTATATTTTATGTACTGTCTTTATTCAAGCTCAAATTTCTTTGACCAGTTTCCAAAACCTAGGAGCCACAACATGCATTAAGAATTTAATAAACAGGGGTAGTTAAAAAAAAAAAAAAAAAAACAAACAAAAAAAACCAAAAAGAGCAGAATAATATCATCAGTCCCAACAATGACAATACTATGACACCTGGCTACATAATGACAGTACAAAGATCTTCTAACATCTAACACTGTAATACTTGAGGTCAAAACCAACTGCAAAGGAATATTGGTATAATGGTATAAGACATCTTCAAAGATAATCAATGACAGTAAGAGATATAATCTACCTGACCTACACTGGGAAAAAATCAGGTTGAAATGAAGGACAGTAAGCTTTTTCCAGATGATGACTGCTTTCTCTTACAAGAGTCATTACATGTATTTTATGACTTCATTTAAACAAAACTTCAGTATATATTTAGAGTATTACATAAGACTTTACACACTAATATTGACTTGTATCTATCAGATGTGAAAAGGATAAAGCATTAAGTTTTTTTTAATTTTTTTTTAGAACTCTGCTGACATAGTGCAACTGGAACTGGGTATCTCATGCACAGAATTAGCAATGCTTCTGCTGCTGTTTGCTCCCTGCAACAGACAGAAGTAGGAATACCAGGCACAGAGCCAAATTCCAACAGACGAAAGTGTTTCCGCTACATTACCTTTTTTTAATATATCAAATATCAACATACACAGTTCATCATTTTCATCACCAAAAAGGAAGTAACTTCCACAAGTTAAAAAAGCCAATTGCCTGTCATTAAGCATAAGCAAAAGTAAACCAGAACCATGAAAGATTAATTCTACTTCA
This sequence comes from Chloroceryle amazona, assembly GCA_027560015.1. Lineage (NCBI taxonomy): Eukaryota > Metazoa > Chordata > Aves > Coraciiformes > Cerylidae > Chloroceryle > Chloroceryle amazona. The sequence continues at coordinate 26,394 of JANHFX010021320.1, read as the reverse complement.
ATACTTTCATTTAGATCCTATTTTCAAAACCCCCAGGAAGTTAATTTCATGAGATATTCTGTCTCCCACAGAATATGTTACAAATAGAACAAAGAAAAACACAGTTCTACTAAATTGGGATTGTTTTCAAATATGTTGATGTTTCTGTCTTGTGTTGTTAGGTGCCCTGTGGCTCATTTATGGCCTCCACAGACAATAAAACATCTGAATTCTTTATTCACATCTCAAAGAGAAGTAAGATTTGTTATACTATTCGAATTGCTAATTTGACTTTGGTTTTATCAAATACAATAACATATATTCTACAGGCTCTATCTCCAAGGTCTATTTTCATGCCCTAAATGCAATACTTGACAAAGCTGACATCAAAAAACTAACCCAGGTCAGTTACATCTATCAACCAACATAAATGTCTTAACATTTTTTATATTAACACAATGACTTGTAGGTTATAAATCTTTGATTTAAATCTGGCTTTGTCTCTAACCATTTTAAAGCATCTTTTATATTATTTACTAGGGGTGAGGGGACAATGCTTTTCTACTCTGCATTTCAGAGTCATACTGTGCAAAAAAAACCATAGTTGGTATCAGAAAATAGCTAACATAGCTATGCTTCATCCTCTGTAACAGAGCTACATTCTCTATTTATTCTATTCAAACACAAAATATATAAATTCCTCCTTTAAGTTTCACTTCTTAGTAATATTTAAATTAACACATTTAATAAGTTAACACATGGAAGATTCCACATGAAACAGATATAAACATTTAAAATGCTTGCTGATACTACCAATGCCAAACCAAAGACAGGTGATGTTGCCTCTAAAATCATAAAACAAGTATTTTTAAACTTACTCAGTTAACATTATCTGAAGTTTTCAAACTACAAAGATACGCTCGGAACAATTCTGAGCCTATTCAGAAATTCTCTGTGGAAACAACACAAGCTTAAAGTTCTTCCACACATGCTTGAGACTGATCAAAGAGTGGTAGTATTTGTATATGTGACAAAGATGGAGCTATTTATTACAAGACGTCATCTGAACCCAACTTAGAAAAACATGGGTTTAATATGTCACTTCAAAGTGGTAGCATCACTGAAAGCTTAGTCGGCTCACAATATTGTAAGCAGACATCAATCTTTCGGAGCTATTTTCTCACTTCCTTTACCTATAGTACCATTACAAACAGCCTACAACAGACTATGCTACTGACCCACTACCCTACTAGTTCAGCAATTATCAATTATGGTCTCCAATTTTCCTTCCTTTTTTTTCTTTAAAGTTTAATGTTGTTATATAAAACCTTATGATTTAAAGGTGGAAGTTTCAAGTTAAAGAAAAAAAGTCTTCCATTTAGGTGTATCAGAAATTCAATTTGAAATCTTTCTTTTAAGTAAATCTATGAATTATGACCTACTAATACCCTAACTCACGCAAGATAATACAAGAAACAGTCTGAAGCTGGTAAGTGTTCTGTGTGATGAACTATTTTCTCCTCACTGGAATAGTACAAAATTATTTTATGCTCACATTTCACCTTAAACTCAGCTGAATGAAAGAACTTTTCTACATGCAATTTCACCTGGTTTCTCTCTAAAGTCAACTGGTATTCATATGTGATAGTTTAACACATGAATAATCTCCAGGCAGAAAACTTCATTCAAAAAATACACATTTTGAAGCAGATCAAAGCAAAAATAATATTAAGTATCTTCTGTACCAGAAGATATTATAGTTTTGCAACAATCTAGCTGACAATCTACAGTATTCAAGTAACTTTTTTTTATTATTAAGTAAAGAGTAACATTGTTTGGCCATAAGTATACCTATGATCACACACACATACTTGGACTATTCAACCTTTTTTTTTTTTTGTTTCAGAGGCTCATTTTGAATCCATTAATACTACATATTCTTAAGTCTTTGAGCACAAGATTTGGAATGCCAATGAACTTCTTCAATTTTATTAGGATTAAAAGAAAACAAAAGTCTCAATCCTTTATAATTTCAACAGACTGCTGATTTTCAGAAAGCTGGGCTTGTTTAGTCTTTTGAAGAGGAGTGTACAACTAACTAGTTCATGGCACATAGCAAACCCCACTAGAGGCAGATCAGCCAACATGGGGCAACAGTCAAATTTTACACTAGGAGGGTGGTCAGGTTAGATGTTAGGAAACCCTTTTTTGCTAGAAGGGCATTGCAGCACTATGGCAAGTTACTCACAGGATGCAACTTCCATCCTTACAGGCTATCAGAAGTTAGCCAGAAAGCAGTATAGATGACCTGGTTTTGCACTAGTGACATTCTTGCTTAGAGCATAAATTTGATCTCCAGTCGTCCCTTTCAGCCACTGTCTCATTTGAAATGCAGGTTCTAGAATAACAACTGCTCCCAAAACTGAGGGCTCCAATTCACATATACAAATAAATTCTACTACCAGTAGTCAGTCTTATGAAATGTTAATTGTATGTCTATCATATGTTCCTAGGATCGTCCTAAAGCATGCTGCTGTGAAAAAGTTGCTGACCCCATCACATTTACAACCCAATGTATTATGTAAATATCCAGCAGTAACAAACAGAAGAAAGAGGCATCTGAAGAATCCCTTGGAAAATCCCAATCAAATCCCAAATGGGATCTTACAACACAGACCTTTGTTCACAGATCTTACTGCTTTTCAATGTGTGTATGTAGTAAAGAATGTTTCTATTCAGGCATACAAATCAACTGCTTAGGAATGCCTTAGCAAGATCTGTATGTTTTAACAATCACATCAGTTCAAAGCAATACATTGTATGTAGTGAACAGAACTTACAGGATTCAGAAAGACAATAAAGAGAACAGGGAGTCAAGAACCGGTATGCCTGTAGAAGGCCAGAACTCAAAAACAGGGTGATAACCGCTCAGAAGAAAGAATTCATCATAGCTAGAATAAGCATGTTTGTTTAAGAATAGTTTTAAAACTGCAATATATGTGGTATTACATTGCTTTGCATCTCATAGTTCCTTAAGAAATACTTTTTCTATTAGGAGACCTATGTACAAACTGGAAGGAAAAAAAGCAAAAATTCTACTGTACATGGCCATATCTAATATCTGTAATTTGAAGTGAAGTATCTATTGCAAAAGTCTATATCTTTATGTTATGGGTAAAGCAGAGAAACTTTCTAACACTGTTAGTCTTCTAAAACTCCAATAAGGTCCATCATTGTTTTGTTAAGAAGCCTCACCTTTTCTTTCAGGCATGTAAGTATGGAGACATTTAATATTGTTTAATGAATTTATTGATATTTACAAAACTTTAATGATAAATATTATGAGTTAATTTTCATATGCAAAAGGAAAAGGGAAAATACAGTGTTGTTTCAAATTCATTTCACTGTTTTTTAAGCAGAAAAAGTAGTTTACGAAAAGGCATTATGTAAGTTACTGCACTAAAACTGCAATTCATCAAAAATAAGATTCAGGATGCTGTTAGCCAAGTTGCAGTCGGCAGAAGGGGGAAGGGAAAGCGAAGGGTGTGGAAATGTTAGAAAACCAGCTAAAATGGTAAAAAGATAATTTTATTGATCTATTTAGCAGAGCATAACAAAAGCACCTTATAAAAAACATTCAATATAGCCTTAAAAAGATAACTTGTAACTAAAACTTTACTCATATTTTGATGGGAAAGCTGTAGAAATGACACTAAACTGAGAAGCAAGCAAAATCAGATAAACTGAAATGAAATTAAGGGGATCTGCAGAACTAATGCAACCAACACCCCAAATACGTACCCAATTCTATTCCAATGGAGTTCAGTTCATAAAGCAAAAGAAATTCTATCTCAACAGGGAAAATTCTGAGTTCGTTTGTGTGTTTACCTGCAGCAGCATCATACAGAAGGCGCAAGCCCTGAATTGCATTCAGGGTTTAAACAGAATTACTTCCAACCTTTTCTGAACAGCATCAGCTGTTTCATGTAACTGCACACTGAACTTCAGCATTATTTATTGAAAGGTGGGCTTTAAAGCAATTAACTAAAAACTTTTCTCTACAGCTTGTCAGGAATAGCTTACCTAGTAAACAAAGTAAAGCTATTAACATTTTAAAGCAACATTACTTAATCGGTTTCAAGCAGCAAACTGACATGTAAAAATCAATCGTTAATTAAATTCATTACATTTACTAGTACAGACAATTGGTTCACTAGGCTTCTTTTTTTAATCTATAAGTTTTAAGAACGTAGAAGTCAATAGGTAATGTAAATTTGGTAGTTGAATTTAATCTCTGCACCATATAAAAGATTCGGGGGGGGGGGTGTTTGATGTTTATTGGGTTTGTGAGGGTTTCTGTTTCGTTGTTGGAGTGTGTCCGTCCGTCCCCCCCCTTTTTTTAAGGGGGGGGGGGGGGCGCGCCCGCGGGGGGAAATTATTCCAACCCAAGTTTTAACAAACAAAGACTGAGGTTCATACAAGATCACATGTGCTACTGATTTACTGATGCCTTACAAAGAATTAACTGTTTTACTAAAACCTAATTAATAGAATTCATTTAGCTTGGCAGTTAAAATAAATACTACATCACTATTTTAAAGCCAAATACAAGATTACAAGACTACCAGATTAAGACAAAAATTAAATATCAACTATTCCAGGTTCAGAATGAAAAAAAATTAAAGAAATTGTTAAAGAAAAAAAAAAAAAAAAAAAAAAACAAACCAAACAACAACAACAAAAAAAAAAACACCCACAACTTTTGTAACAGGAATGTTGAGATCCAAGTACAATCTTTCAAATTATGACAGAATCTACAAATACTTGCAGAGATTATTAAAAAAAAATACAAAACCAACTACATTACTAAAAATGTAATCCCATGTTGCTAGTAAAGTACCGCCTGGAAAACAATCATTCTTTTCATAGTAATTTAAGTGAAAGTTCGTTTCTATGACAAGTCAAACACACATAAGACATTCCACAAATGCAGACCAGTGAGGTGACAAATTAAATATCCCGCTCCAGAACGCATATTTTCACATACTTTTCCTCTAAAAGCAATTATTCAGTTTATTATAAAAGGAGACAAGTAATTCCCACCCACTCTCTGTAATATGCAACATCCTATACACACTTATTTTAACTCCTGAAGTGAACACAAGCACGCCCTTTTCTTACCTGAAAGCATCTACCGTATGAGGAAAGGCTGAGACATGGGTCTATTTAGCTTGGAGTAGAGGAAGCAGAGACAGGATCTTACCGATGCTTATAAATATCTAAAGGGTGGGTGGCAGGAAGATGGGGCCAGGCTCTTCTCAGAGGTGTCCAGTGACAGGATTAGGGGCAATGGCCATAAACTGGAAAAAAGGAGGATCAACCTCAACAGGAGGAAGTATTTCTTCACTGTGAGGGTAACAGCACACTGGAGCAGGCTGCCCAGAGAGGTGGTGGAATCTCCACCTCTGGAGACTTTCGAAAGCCACCTGGACTTGTTCCTGTGTAATCTACTTTAGGCAGTCTTGCTCTGGCAGGGGACTGGGACTAGATGATCTTTGGAGGATCCTTCCACCCCCTACCATTCTGTGAAAGGGCTTTCCAGCTGCAGGCTAATTTGAAACAATCCCAAAAAAGAGATAACAAGAATGTAAGGGTTGTCTTGAAAGAACTTTTTACATGCTTAACTTTTCAAATTAGATCAGCATTTGTAAGAATTGTATACTTCTATGTATGCACAAAAAAAAACAGTACACTCAAAAGGCAAATAATTAGTGTGTATACAACTGCTAAATAAAAGATATCCCGAGTACCAAAAAGCAAGCAGCTACAGAAAATGAAAACAAGCATGACTTAAGCTACAGTTTTTCACAGGGACATCTTGATACAAATTGATCTCTGAACACTTACATTTTCTCATACTACTTTTGTCTTTAATGCTACAGGTATTGCTACATGAAAACGTATGTTAATATATGCCAAGCTCATATAGCAATAACTGAGCATAGACACATTGACCTACTTGAGAAAAACACCTCCAGTAACTCACCCAAACTCACAAGAAGAATAACTTGAGAACAGCTCTCAAGTTTGTTTAAATAAAGCCTTACAAAAATTTAACAACAAACCTGAACAACAGTTTCACGTAACATTTTTTTCTTCAGAGTAATGCCAGAATCCAGAATTTGTTCAGCTACCCCTAGCATTTTGATCCAAACCTTACAGTGCCACCCCAGCTCTGCCTGCACACCTGTTTGATTAATCAATCGGGTTTCTCTACTCTAGAGAATTATCCACCCACATGAAGATGTGGATGATAGAAGCCACACCTCAGAGACGTTTCAAACAGAAACAAGGAATCAGGCCAAGCAATCAGCCATGTCTGCTGCATTGTGTCTTCTTGTCACCTCCAAGACTGCAAACAGACTCAAAAACCTCTCTTCTCATTAGCATCTTCTCTGATCAAAGCTCCACTGCCCAGCCACCCCAAGGTCCATTGCATGAGCGTGTTACACAGGGACAGACTGCAACACAGGCACAGCCCAGCGCAAGCTGAAGCTGCAGCCTCTGTGCTCTGTCATTAACTAATCAGGAAGACATTAGAAAACCGATTTCATAGGTCAGTCTTGGGATTTTCTATATGGGTGCAAATACGTAGCGCAGCTTGCACATGCCTCAGGCAGGACTTGCAAAGTGAACATAATCACTTTTAGCTCATCACTGAGGAGTCTATGGCTAGAACCACCAGCCTGCGGTTTTGCACGCTCCATTCACAGCCAGGAAAACAGCATGATTTGAACAAGCAACAGAAACATTTAGTACTCCCACAATTTATTATCTAGCACAAAAACAAGTTTACAAGATGATACATATATTGCCAGGTAGCTACAACTGCTGACAAGTATTATAAAAAACTCAGGGTGAAGGGAGAAGCACACAATGCTTATTCCCACTAACCATAAGGTTAATATTTAAAAATTATTAGAAAAATTAGCCTATTTTCTGCTTTCAGTGATGTCAGTTCCTACAATAAATTAAGTCAATGCCTTTCCCATGTATTACTTTTCCCCTCAACCTCAGCACACACATAGCTATTCCCTGCTTTATTTGTATTCTTCCATTTACAGGTTTTCTCTCAATGTCTTCAATGTTTCATTCTAGTTACAAGGTTTTCATTCCAGTTTCTCAATCTCTTCATCTGTGATAAGGATGTTATCTAACTACGGTCAGATAGTTCTGATATTCTGATATCAAATCCATCTTCTTACTAAACCTTCCTAACCTTTTTTTAAAGCAAATATCTAATAATTTGTCATACATAGCAGCCTATCAATTCTCTTAATTACTAAGACCGCTAGTTCCATCTTTCTTCTCAAACTTCAGTTCTTTAATTTTTAAAGCTACCTTTTATTATCCCATCAACATTAACAACACCAGCAGTGTTAGTTGTTCTTTCAGATTAGTTTCTCATGTAATCAGCAACAGAACAGCAGAGATGCTTAACTAGACATTGCTGATTTTTTTTTCCGGTGAACCAGCATAATTCCTGCACATGTACACACTCCTCCAAACAACATTAAGGAACAGAGTTGGGATTTTTTTTTGTTTGTTTTGCTTGTTGGTTGGTTTGGGTTCGGGGTGTTTGGGTTTTGTTGTTTTTTGTTTGGTTGTTGGGGTGTTTTTTTGGGGGGCGGACTTTTCAAGTTTTTTTGTTGTTGTGGTTTTTTGGCCTTTTTTGTTTGTTCCTTTTATTTCTGAAAACTCTTCAAATAGGACATTGCAGAAAGGAAAAGAAATATTGCAGAGACACAGACAAATTTCTAGGTGTACAAAAACAACTGCTATTCATTTTAAAGGTAGATCATCTTAAAATCAGAAAAAGCATGCCAGCACTGTTGATATAAAAACAGCCTTATGCCTTCAGCAACACTGATGAAGACAAAGGCAGATACACCAGAGTGATACTTAGAGCCATTCTGTTGTAGTTCACATGTTTAAGTGCTGTACTACCAAGCTCTGCCTTTCAAGCTTTTACTGAGTTTGGGCAGTTAGGACTGCCTGGTGCTGTGCAGATGTCTACAAAAAGTTTACATAACCTCTGAGATCTTAGCAAAGTATTCCCTCAAACTATAAAACTTGGTCCATCATTGCAGTACACACCAGATGCTCACCGAAGCTTCTCTATATCACTCTCCCTCCTCAAGTGGACAGGGGAGGAAAAAAAAAATATGAAAGGCTTGTGGGTTGAGGTGAAGCCAGGGAGATCATTAAACAATTACCATCACTGACAAAATAGACTCAACTTGGGGAAAATTAATTTACCTTATTACCAATCAAATCAGAGCAGGACAATGAGAAATAAAAAGTAAATCTTAAACATTCCCCACCACCACCACCTCATTTTTTTTTCTTCCCAGCCTCAACTTCAGTCCAGAGTTCTCTACCTCATCTCCATCAGCAATGCAGGTGGACAGGGAATGTGGGTTGCAGTCAGCTCATCATACATTGTTTCTCCTGCTCCTTCCTTCACCATGGAAGGACTCCTCACACTCTTCCCCTTCTTCAGTGTGGGGTCCCTCCCACAGGAGACAGTCCTCCATGAGCTGCTCCAATGCGAGTCCTTCCCACATGCTCCAGCATGGGTCCCTTCCATAGTGTGCAGTCCTTCAGGAACAGAGTGCTTCAACACAGGTCTCCCACAGGGTCACATGTCCTGGAGCAAACTTGCTCCAGCATGACCTTCCTACAGGGTCACAGCCTCTTCTGGACATCCACCTGCTCAAGTGTGGGGTCCTCCACAGGCTGCAGATGGATATCTGCTCCACTGTTAGCCTCCATGATCCGCACAGGGAGAGCCTGTGTCACTATGATCTTCACCACAGGTTGCAGGGGAATTTCCCGGTTTAGCACCTGGACCACCTCCTCCCCCTTCTTGGTCACTGACCTCGGCATCTGCAGAGTCATTTCTCTCACACATTCTCACCCCTCTCTTCAGCTACAATTGCTCTCACACAGCAACTTTTTCCCCTTTCTTAAACATGTTATCACAGAGGCACTACCACAGTTGCCAGTGGGCTCAGCCTTGGCCAGCAGCAGGTCCTTCCTGGAGACAGCTGGCCCTGCCTACAGCAAAGTTTACATGGGGCCCTACAGCCACCCCTGTAGGGCCCCTGGCTATCTAAATTTTCCATGGAAACCCAATACATTTATTTTTCACTCTGAAACAGTGGCTGTATTATTTCCTTTCAATTTGGTATTTCTTGTGGAAGATGCTAGGGGGATTCTTGATTAAAATAATTAAACAAAACAAAACACAACCACATCAATGTCTCACCACTTGTTTATCCCACCTAGAACTTTCTTCCATTAAACTCCCAGACCACAGCATAGAGATAAATATTTTTTTAAATAAACACACAAACAAACACAGCCCATGCACCTCTGAGTATTTTACTTTATTTGTCTTGTTTTACAAAAAAAGTAACAACAAAAATTCACTCTGGCATGATGAAAACATGTTTATGTATGTTTGGGTTTCATTCGTTTGATTTTTTTTAAGATACTTTCCCATCTGTTAGGGAAGAGAAGAGAGACAAGAAATGTGATGAAACTAAAGGAAATAATACTTTTCCCATAACTACATATTGATTTGGATATACCGTAACTCATTAGACTCTAAGCAATATTATCAAAGAAGATTTGTGCACAAACAAACAGTATGTAAATCACCTGCTGCTTCTTAATGGGAGTTACTCCAAAAAAAGTGGTAGCATTCATCATTTGGTAGGTGAAACATTATTTGCATAAATCAAGAAAATTCTGCCTTGTTCATTTCAGTTGGGATCCACAGGAATCCTTGGTCACACAGAGCCAGTAGGTTCCTGGTAACATCCTCCATTGATTGCCCTTTAACAGAGATCATTTACCAAATAAGGAAAAACTACTTCCCCTTAATGCCTTCCTTTTACTCAGCCTACCAGAATGCCCTTAGTATTGTATTGATCAGAGAAGAGAAAAATTATTGCATAAATATGGTCTAGGAGAAATACAGCTTCCTAGGAGAAAAACAAGTCTGTATGGAATATGTTGACCTTGTTTCTGGCAGGTAATCTAGTATGTTACCTGAAGACAAATTCAACCACCACTAAATTGTACAAATTCCTTTTCTTAGGTTGTTGCACTTGATAGAAGAGATGGTACAACATGTAAAACCAAACATAAGACAACTAGAGATGGAATACAAATGCAGCACAGAAATACTGATCACACTGTATGAAGCAAATATTTTATACTCAGAGGTTTTCTCAGTTTATACCCACAACAAAAACTGGGACTTCAGCATTGATGGGAAAAATATGAATAGCTACAAGTTCAATAGCAGAAATTATACCAAGCCTAACAATTTTCTTCCTTCCTAATGAATTTTCTTGTTGACAGAATAAAGCACATTAACAGCAAACACTATCTCTGATGATCTGAAGAGAAATAGAAGCCTGAGCTGTGGAGAGGGAGATACGGAAGACAAGGCACTGAAAAAGCAACCGTTGCTGCCCTGTGCACTAAGTCACCTGAGGTAATAATACACATTAGAATGTTTTAGCAGATAATTTCTTACCAGAAAGACTGCTATTTGGTGTTAATTCTATTAAGTTATTTTCTTAATAAGCAGCTATTATAAGTTACTAACCAGAGAAATGCAGAGGTAATTACACCTTAGAAACATAGAAATGTCTGGGTTGGAAGGGACCTCTAGAGGTCATCCAGTCCAACCCCCATGCTGAGAGCAGGGACATCCTCAACTACAGCAGGTTGCTCAGAGCTCTGTCAAGTCTCACCTTGAATGTCTCCAGGGATGGGGTCTTAACCACCTCCCTGGGCAGCCTGTTCCAGTGCCCCACCACTCTCATGGTGAAGAAGTGCTCCTTGATTGAGTACTGTGTGCTGTTCTGCTCATCTCCAAACAGAATGAAGATAACTCTAAAGGAAGAAAGGGGAGCACTTCACGTGCAAAAGTCACACTTCCAAGACATAAGGCAACTAGTAAATGTTTTCTGTCAGTCAGCTATATTAAATCACTGTGCTGGAAGTAGGTGCTAGATTTCTTGTAATATCCCTTTCTCAGGCCCCGGGTAGACAGTTATTTACAGGTATTAGATAAGCTAATCATCCAGTTTTTTAAAATAATCATTATGTTCTTAACAAGGTTTTTACCAGCCACTTCTGGACCAGTGATGGGGGAGAAGCACATGATAATATGTCTAAAAGCGTATTTGTGAATAATAGCATCAGTTGTCTGAAAGAGCCATCTCTGGAAAAAAACTACAGCTCCCTATTGACGCTGCAGGGATTTCCACATTATAACACCATGGATAATATGCATGGCTTTTTCTCTTAAATTATTGGTGTCTGATTCTTCAAGTAAAAGTTCAGCCACAGAAATTGAATCCTCTCTCCTATCAGGAAGTGAATTTTAGAAATGGTTCTGAGTAACAGAAAACAGAAATGCAGAAATTCTGTAGAAATACAAGCATGTTTGTTCTTTTTTTTAAAAGCAGTAAAAGTACCACCCAAGATCCCTTTGTTCTGAACACAGTATTTCAGTGGTCAGTAAAAATCTACAGTCACATCCAAAATTTAATTCCATTAATTCTTTCCAAAAAAAAAAAATAGGTAACAGAAGGCACATGCATACAATCCTCCTTGTCTGGTATCCAAGTCTTTGGAAGTAACTAAGTTCGCATACGTAAGGTTAAATTACTTACAGAAAATTTAAAAAAAAAAAAAAAAAAAAGTCCTCATGTTCTCTCACAGCATAATTGCTGTAGTACTTATTTTTGGACAATTGGTTCTTGTGCATATAGTAACACAAAACCTGCTAAACTACTTCTACTTTTCAAAAAGTAAACCAAAAACTAAACCTTACACTACAACCAAAAGCTGCTTTATCAGTGATTTAGCTAACAACTTTCAGTCACATCACAAAAGTATGCAAAAGAGTATGCCATAAGTGGAATAAGAATACACACTAATCTGCCAGGCACCCTCAGAGTGGAAAATTTCAGAATCACCACATTTTTCATACAAAAATAAATGACATAATTATAGTTGTGTCTTAATTTTGCATTTCTGTTTTGCTTTATATTTTGTCATAGCTGTTTAAGACAAAGTATTATTTACTTGGGGAACAAACACACCAAAAGAATGAGTTACAAGGAATAATCCATAGCAACATTTCCCAGCTTGTTTACTGATGGGAATTGTGTATGCAACCCTTTAAACTCTGCTCAAAACAGATCTGTCACTACTGCTATCCTAATGACTTGTAAGTCTAAATGCCATTAATGCCAAGGTAATTTTTTATTTTTTTTTTGCCTAGAACGGATGCAGCATTTTTACAATGCACTGTACAGCATGCACAGTCCTTGGTAGCCTCCCTCGGCAGAGCCTTCCCCTGGCCCATCCCCCATTTCACTGGTAATTTTTCTTTAGTTTCTCTAGCCACGTCCAGCCAGCACCCATCTTCTGTTAAACATGCATGACGCCATACTGGAAGCCTCATTAGTTTCTCTTATTTGCCTCTGATTTTCCTATTTCTTCTCTTCATTCTACAATCTGTTTTGGCAATGGTGACAGCTGGGTGGCACATTAAACGTTATACCAAGCAGGTGCAGAATAGAGGAGTTAATTCTGACACACCTTTTGCTGAAAGACGGCTACACTACTTTTAATCATGGAATACTTCACATTTATGGAATATTCAGTTGTTTACTAGCATACTATACACACGTCCCAGTTAGAGAAGGTATTAACACTATCATACCATATATAAAGGTTTTTTGCATACATTGTGTTAGACTGGACACAGAAACAATTCACAACATTAAGTGTTGTGTCAACCATCAACTCTGAATGAAATAATACAGGTCAGAAAACACAAAGTCAAAAGAAATTCAGAGTACTAAGTAACAATGACTTAACTAATCTAAATGGCATTAAATCGCATTTATTAAGAACAAACTCTGTATTTCTCAAGTGCTCACCCTCCTATCATTCACCTGGTACCTGAACTGAACCACCTTATAAACATAAAAGCAAATGCTGAACATAAATGTACTTCTGGCTTATTTATTTTTAACAAGTTCCACGAGACATTCAGTTTATAGCCTAAACAAACACTGAGGCTTCACTTTTTCCCTATCGGTGCTGAATAGCTACAAATTCAACTGCAAAAATTACACTGAGAATAACAATATTCTTCCTTTCTACTGAGTGTTGCTGTTGACAAAGTGTGTTAACAGCAAACGCCACCTATGACAATGCTGGACAGGCATCCAAAGCCAGAGCTCTGTCCAAGTGAAGAAAACCAAACTAAAATAAAATAAATTTAAAAAAGATCCACACCACACACACAACACTAAAACAGTTACATGACGGAATAAGCCATTCTATACTAGATAAATCACTACTTCTGGTTTATAAATATATTTTTAGTCACTAGAAGATTTGAATATAAAGAGTTATCCTGCACATTTCTAGAAGCCTTAATGATATGAAACATTCAGCTGTGCTTAGAAATACAGTACAGATCTTAAGCAGAAATGTTGATTTATCACAATTTGCATTAGTCAGATATAACAGGTGGGAGTTCTCTGCAGATTCCAACATTAGTCCAAAAAGGGAATAGAAACTTGGAGAATTCTATCAGCTGTTCTGATCCTCAAACACAAAACAACTACAGCCTTATAACAAGCTGTAAATTGTCACCAAAAATTTTTCAATTTTGTATTTTCTCTCTCTTGTACCTTTCAAAGACAATTTTAAGAAAAAAAAAAAACAAACAAAGAAAAACACCACCCCCCCACACACCCCCCAAAAAAAAACACACACAAAAAACCCCTTCAACTCTCATCCTACTGCAAAACATGTATGAGCAGTAAACGAACCACTAAGAGCAACCCCAACGCTCTGGTAGCTTGCAAAGAGAGTGGGCAGACCAGTATTCTGCTTGTGACTAACCCCATCACAGTTGCATGATACTGAACAATTGTGGGCGAGAATATCACTATTTCTAATTTAGCATAACATTCTGCTTCGAAGGACAACGTGTTACTTGAAGTTCACAGACGCAATTAAGGCAGAGGTGGAATTTTTTTTTTTCTCCTTTTTTCTCCATAGCTGTGCTCCAGTGTTATCTACAGATCGAAAATATTTCTGTTAAGCATTTCAGAAGCACAATAACTGCTAACAGTCTAGTTCTGGTACTGCTTAGGAACATAGGTAGATAGCTCTAAAACCAGATAAGCACCTTACATCCACACACAAAAAAAATCTAACAAAGTATGGAAATTCCTTCTGGAACCTACATGGTATTTTCAGTTATGTGCTGTTTTATCCAGCACTTTACAAGACCCACACAATTCCTGCATAAAAAGTTTAGCAATAGAGAATGGCTGCATTTCAGCTTCTCAGCATTCCTTTCCCATTCTTAAACTGGAGCAAATAGTAAGTGGTGAATCAAATGAGGTGATGCGGCCTGTTGAGGAGGTTGTGATACACAGTCAGAACATATTAAACACACACAAGATTTGTTGGACTGGAGGAGACAAGGCAAGACAAATGCAACAGCATGACTCAAGAGATAAGACATCTAAAAGTACCTTACAAAATGCTTTATGAAGCATTACATCCTAAAAAAATATATAATAATTTCCTTACACTGCAACCAAACCATTCAGAAGAAGTCTGAAAAACACTGCAAAAGCTGAATTCAAGCATAGATCATCTTCTCTAGGAAATAAGTCATCTACTAAGAAGTCTCAAATCATCTGAAAGTAATAAATTACTGGCAACACAGCTATCAAAGATGGGCAGAAGGAGTTAACACCACCTCTGAGTAACATTAATTATAGCTTTGCTTCCTAGGTAGTATTACTGATTGGCTGAAACTTAATCCTGCAACTTTTTAAAGCTAAATGACATGGAAAACAAAACAAGTGCACTTAAGAAGCACTGTGAACATAAATACCAATTTAATATCCAACCTAAGCAGAAATTAAGGGGTTTTTTACTACTACAGAATGAATAAACACATTAAAGAAACATGCCAAAAATACCCAACTCAAAAGTGTTTAAGGTTGTATGTTAACTTAAACAGGTTAGAGGCTCCTTCAACAGAAAGAGGCACTGCTTCTAGAACAATTCTCATATAAAGCCAGAAGTTTTTGCCCTGTATCTGAATTAAGTGTCCTCTGTAGACTCCACAGAAATCTAACTGACACAGCAAGTAGAGAGGTGTGATCCACATGTCCAAACAGGGCTTTCTACCTCATGGCAAAACAAGTTTACTCTGTTACAGAGGGAGCCCAAATTCCTAGCTCAGATGCCGACACCTCAAGAGATGTGAAATGAATCCCATCCTTAAAGCTTCTGATCAAGTAACACCATGGGGATGAACTCCAACACCTCTGGGCCCTACGAATTCAACACTGTTAAACAGATGAAAATTATTAGGAAACTGCATAGTGACTGCTAGCCAAGTACGCTTTTCCCCACCATGTCTTGAAGTTTGCATGGTCTGGAACACCAGCTCTCAAACCATGCCACATTCTCTAAGTTCAGTATGACAATAGTAGCCTTGGCAGAAAAGCCAAGGAGAAGGAAGCAGGCTCACTGCTAGAAATACCCACCATGAGCAGCAATAGCTGCTGCTGGGGCTGACTACTTCCCTCCACTCTATACACCACCAGTAACTAACCCCTTCTGGAAGCAGCATTGAGGTCAACAGCAAAGCTTTCTGCCCTATCAAATGCAAATCATGATTTTCCTATTTCCTCTGAAGGAAACAACAACCAGACAAGAGTTGGATGATGCTTGGAAGTCACCTTAACAAAAATAAAATACAATTTCTGAAAATATATATATATACACACACATTTTCTGATTTCTAAGTACACTCAATTATCTTTAAAATCTTTTAGACTAGGAAATAAATAATTAAGGCTGTTTTCATTACAACTAAACTTTGTACCCATTTCAATTTGTAAACAGAAAATGACTAACCTACAATCAATAAAATTTAGAGGGTTTGCCTGTTTAGCAAGCCAATTAACTAGAACTCACACTTTGAAGTAATCAGCGTTTTAACAGAAGTTTGAGACAGGCCAAAGAGGAAGCATGTTACAAAATACTTCTCAGTGAGAAATCTGAGACCATCAGCTGAGGGTATTTCATAAAACAAGAGAAAGCATCAGAGCCAAAGGCTCATTATTCATGCAAAAATAACAGTCTACTAACAACTCCTGACCAGGGTGCTCAGGGAAAGTACAGTATCTACCTCACCCCAGAACTTAAAACTGCCATACTTTGCAAACTTCTTTATTAGCATTGGCACCTGTACGTGTCACCACTATGAACATCATCGTTCTCTCTCTACTATGCTTATAACCACTTACTTCACATACTGCCACTAGGAGAAGGATGTATACTCTCCACCAGTCATCAACAACCCTGAGGTTAAGTAAAATACTTAGGAGAAAGTCCTTAGATGCTTCAGTTCCACACAATATAGGAAGCTCTATATTCAAGTTCTGATCTTAAATTTACTACTTAGCCAAACAAAAGGAGCTCTTTGAAATACCCAAGCAGCTGTACAAATGGCAGCCTCCATGGTGATCCCAGGACATATGCTGTTGTTTTCCACAGCACTTTACAGTTGATGCTTCCAATTCTCATCTGTGCATAAAGTGCATAAAGTGCCAAAGAATTTCATATTTAAGTCTGTGTTCTCAAAAATACTGAACACAAAACTTGCCAAGGAAAACATAATTATAGCTCTGTCTTGATAATGAAATGCATGCTCCTCACGGCTTCTAACAACTAACTTACTACACTTCCAATAAACAGATCAGAATTAAGCTTTTTCTTTATAATCATTGAAAATACAGCACAGACCTAGAAAAGCAAGCTGAATTTTCACTCCTCCTAATTCCGTAATTCTCTTAATTTTCATGTGCAAAATGTCCTTGATAACCAGCAGAGTGTTCCACTTCCACTTTCATCTTTGTTGTGTACAGAAAAAAATAAAAATAAAAAGGCAAAGTGAGCTAGAGACATGCAGGTTAACACTACCATAGTATTCTGAAAACTCAGTATTTTCAGTTGGTATGCTTAGTCCTCTGCAATTCTTCTCAAACACTTCACAAACCCAAAAAATACAGTATCATAACAACAGATTACCAGAATTGAAGAAGCACTTATTAAAACATTTGTGCTACAACTTAAATAAATACATATATTCAGCTGAGTAATAAACTACTACTTTCATAAAGAATAGACATAGTAATTGGGTAAACAGTGGCTGTCTTGCTCTTTGGCTTCTGTAAGAATGTTAATCTGCTACTGACAGCATTTTGGGCATAGAACACTAAAACTGGTTATTAAAACAAAAAAGTCATTGTAATTTTCCTAACTTCTGGCAGGAAAGATCAGCCTTAGGATACCATTTGTAAGACTGCAAACCAATACAAATCAACAGAAGAAACACAATTCGGTAAAATCAATTTACAAAGTGAGTCAGTGTCAGCAAAAATTTTGCCAGTCCTCTAGCTGAAAACCCCACTTATTAACACCTCACCAAAACTTACCACATAAATTGTGATGCAGCTTACTACAACATTACGACATTCTTCTTTAAGTGTTTTACCCTTATTCTTTCTACATCAGCAGTCACTTAAAACATTTGCACAAAATAAAAAAATGAAATGCTAATGGAAAATAGCAATTATTTGTCATACTGTCTTCTCCCAAACACCACAACCATACCTTGCAGTTAATACATTAGCCAGACAACTCAAAGGTATGCAAGGTTGAACTAGAAATGGAGAGTATCAATTAGCAGCATATGGTGCAGTATAAAGGGTGATAGCAAGAACATTTTTTTCTCCAAAGCAACACATTTTTGGTTTGTAAAACAGTCCACCACAATAAGTTTCCTAGTTGAATTCTACCTGTTTACACAGGTGTGCTCTCTCCTTTCCCCCAGGACAATGGGAAGTGGAGGAGAGATATTTAAACCTCACACAGAATCACAGAATGTTTGGGGTTGGAAGGGACCTCAAAAGATCATCTAGTCCAACACACCAGCCAGAGCAGGTTCACCTAGATCAGGTCACACAGGAAAATGTCCAGGTGGGTTTTGAACACCTCCAGAAGAGACTCCACAACATCCCTGGGCAGCCTGTTCCAGTGCTCTGTCGCACTCACCATGAAGAAGTTTCTCCTTGCATTTACCTGGAACATCCTATGTTCCATCTTGAACCCGTTCCCCCTTGTCCTGGATGTCACTTGAGAAAAGCCTGATGTTCAGTGAATGCACCCAGGTGTCACAGCATGAAATTAACTACCAGTCTTCCTACAGCTGCTTCCTTTATAATGCTTATGATTTCAAAGAGGTCGACCACAGCCTCACTATTACACCTCCTCAGATCTGAAACCCATCTGGCTGCCACAGTGCTCTCCCATCCCTCCCTCCACCTCCTCTGCCTTCCTTGCTTCGAGCCCAGACTTCATTCCAATTTTGCTTAGCCAATTTTGGCAAATCATTCCAGCAGAAAGTGAACCAAATAACTAAAATAGTTCAGCATGAGGAAGAGGATAGGCTGAAAGCATAAACCACAGCTGCCAATATATATCACCTTTAGCTTCCAAAGAACTACTACCATAAGGCAGGTCTTCTAAAACCATTCACAAAAACATATGTACAAAAGCATGGGCAAGCTTTCTTCAAACCTTTTCTAGTTTTACATACCCTTTTCAAGTGACAATGATTAGTATACTAGTTCCTTTTCTTCATAATTTGTAGTGTTTCTTCCTGACCAACAACAGGGCTTTTTCCAAAGAGCAATCTACTACTACTCTCAAAAATCTCAAATATAACTGTAATTGGAGCTCTGATAAGCTGTTAAATCCAGTCCAAGTATACATTTAACAGGACAAAATTACTGAATAAAATAAACTCCTTTCACTCCCTGATCCACTTTTTTGCACGTGGACACTAACATTCCATCACCCTGACATACAGTATCATGAAATACCATCAGAGATCTCTGCAGGCAACAGCAGTTTATACTGAGTCCCCCTTCATCCCATTACATGACAAACTTCCACTTCTAACCTATACAGTGTAATACTCCATTTGTAAAAGTCTAGTACCATGAATATACATCCTCTTTCTTCCCATTAAGATAACATTTTACCTGTGATTGCTTATCATTCTTTTGAAAGGAAACAGTAATTTCTGTGGACCTGATCACAGCCACGGTGGTGGACAGAGTTTCCTTTTTGTTGAAATAACAAGTCTTACCACTTGTCAACATCAAGAGAAATTAAGAGTTCTAACTACTGTTCAAAGGATGCTATAAACAGACACGGGCAACATAAAACAAGTGTCTGAGTGCTTTTGTGACCAAAAAGAAACACATCCCAGATGCATAGTTTCTTAGGAAGGATGTTTATTTAGTAAAGGAAACAAACCAGTTTTACTTGGATTCCTTTATAACAAAGTTTAGAAGTAGTCAATTGGATGCATCTAGAGCTCAGATAGGTAGTTTTTTCTTTCAAACATTTACAGCTAAATCAGAATGGGACATGTCTTCATTATTATGTATTCATAAAATCCCATGTCATCATGTTTGCTTTATAGAAATTAATAGTTATGACAGGTAAGTGATTTTAGTTTTGAGATACAAACTCAGTGCAATACAGTAAATCCATCTGTTAAAAAAAAAAAAATCTCCCAAAACAAAGGTTCCATCCCAAAAGGATTTTCCTATAAGCTAAATTACTATCATCTACACTAAATAAACTCTTTAAGAATTCTTATTAAAATTTTGGCTTTCCTGCTAATCTAAAACACTCCCTTCTACAAATTTTATTGATTGCTTAAGTATTTCCTTACCAATTTTGAATATAATTTTTCAACTTCAGTTGGTGAAATCTGTGTAAAACATTGTTTTTTTCTGAGCAACTAAATATCCCTTCCCCACCTTTCTCAATCACTATTTACGTAGCATGAGTGGGATTCTACAAAACAGTTAATGCTACACCTTCTTACAATGCTGTTACCTTCTCAGGGATGCCCTTGTGCAGCTGTGCACTGAACTGAAACAAGAACCCGATCCTGGTGAAAAAAAAGATTAATACCAACTTCCAGTTCAGTCAATTCCCCCAAACTATCTCTCCTCCAGCCACAACATTAAGGGAGCAGCTGGAACACAGAGAATAGACGGGGACAGAAGAGAACACAGAACACACAAAGGAGGAGCACCCCTTTCTGCAGAAACTGCCTACACAAAGTTCAGTTTAAATCAATAACAAAGCAACATCCTTCACAGACTGCAGAGCTACAGGTCTCATATCACTGCCTGCAACACAACCACAATTATCTGGACTGCAGTTTCATAAGACCAAAACCAAAATATTAATTTACTTCAAATGCAGTTTTAGGATGAAATCCCAGTGAATACGTAAGACAGGTTCATAAACTCAGTGGAATTAATTTCAGCTTATCTTATCTGTACTTTTTTTCTGCATATTAATTACTACTGTTTCTAACGTAACTACAATACCCTCTATGGCTCTGAAAGCAGTGTTTTGGTAGATATACTCAGGGAACGTGAACCAGGCAAGTCAGAAGAGATTGAGACAATCATGTTCCCAAAAAAGTACTGGCAAAGTTAAGTCTTTCAAAGAAAAAATAAAAAGACATACCCTGGGGAAGAGAGCCGTCTTAACGCTTTTCACCTGCAACTAAAAATCACGAGTAGCAAGGGATCCATTTTTCCTTCCCAACACATCACACGTATTGGAGATATGAGACCATACAGTCTAATTTTCCTCTTTAGCAAAACAGTAAGCAATCTTAGTACTAAAAATAGTAATTTCATTTTCACTTCAAAATAATTTTCAAGTCTTTAAGCAATGAAAATAAGGCAACACTGTTTTCATATAGCCACACAATGTTACAGCAAGAAGTTACTGTTCAACCTGCCATATATAGCAATCAAGATTGGAAGTACAGTAGAAGGAAATGCCCTACTTCGAATAATTAACTTTCAGATTTGTTTCAAATCACCACAAAACCACCCAGACCATGTGGTGTATTTATTTGTTAACAATATAATATTTATTGCTTATTGTTCTTCAAATAAAAATACTGGGTAGCATTTCAAATTGACAAAAATAATCAAGCTTGTCATTTCCAGACTACAACTGTAGAGAAACAACAGAAGACTCATTCTTTTTATTTGGTTTAGATCTAGGCATACAAACAGAAAATCCACGTTCGTACTGCAATCTACTGAGGGCAAGTAGAAGGGAGGAATACATTTCAAGTAAAATCCTGACTCCAAAAAAAAAATCAGCAGGTTGACAAAACCTATGCTAATTTCCTAGCAAAGCTCACTGAACAAATTTCTACACATAAAGGGAGACTTTATTGTAAATCTCAATAAAACTCACTATCACTTACTGAGCAATTCACTCATTCATGAAATGCTATACACGCAGAAGGAGGGAAAAAAAATAAAAAATAATAGTAATAAAAGAACCACAACAACATTCAGGAGTTATTGATGACCAATCTCAATGGAAGTCCAGGGGAGTTATTTACTATTAAGTATAAAATAATGTTTGCGTAAAAATTTGCTTTTAAACAACATATTTGAAGAGAAATCTGAATTTTAACTAATTCCCTTCACACAGTCATCTGATGGAACTGCAAAAAATGTTTATCTGTGTAACATTACTACATGTGCTTAATAAATACATAAAACTATCCCCTTCACTCTAATCCACAAGAAGAAAGAGCATTCATATCACACCTTCATGTATTAAGTTCCCCATTTTAAGGAGAAGCTACACAGAGCTTAGAAATCCAAAATGTCTTCACTAAGATTTTATGCAACAAAAAAATTGCTTAAGTTCTCTACCACAAGGTGGTTTTCTTTTAAACACAGCTTTAAATAGGTTCAGATAAATTACTGTTTATTGTTCACCTCCATTTTAGAAGCTGAGCACATGACAATTTCTTACAAATGAAAAAAAACCACAGAAAAAAAAAAATATATATATATTGGAGACAATAGCAGAGGGCTGGGCTTGCTGACAATTTGTAAATGCTTCATGATGCAGAAGGTAGGAAACAGAAATAACTGCCTAGAGGAAAAGTATCAAAGCTATCTTTGCATTCCTATATAGACTGAGCTACTGCAAAAGCTAATCCAAGTAGCCTCAACAACCATTCTAATCTACATAAGTTTCTGCAGTGCTTCTTGTGGTTTGCAATACAAGCTGCAATAGTCAGGAATGGGTTCCCTCCCACCCACCTCTGCATCCAGGAATTACAAGAGAAGAACAACCTGCAGTAACACGATGCTATCTGCATAGAAAGGAAATTTTTTTTCCTGATATACATAAAAATCTTTCCTAGAGACCACAGGAATGAGATTTAAAAGCTCAGTGGTTCTTCCCTGTTAATTAAAATTCTGTTGATTCAAGTGAGTGAATAGTTCTGTTATAACAAGGGCTAACTCAACTGTTCTGAGAAGCACATTATCTTCAAACACAGATTTCAGTTAAAACTGCAGTACTTTTCACTACACGGATTTGAGGATTTTTCTAAGATGTCTCTGAAAAATGCTGTGCTTTGGTGTTTAGAAGGAAGATGAGCACAGGAAAGAAACTCTCTTAAGTTTGAAGTGCTCGCAGAAACCAAGTAAATGCACATTTTGTAGTATCCAGACAATAATCACAACCTGTTTATGATGATTCTAAATTTTAACAGTGCATTATCATTTTATTCGCCCCCTCTCCCTTTCAGATATGCAAAGACAGTTTCCATAGTAACAGCAAAGACTCGGTAATATCCAAAGGCAAAATACCACTAACTTATGTAATAACTTGAAACTCACCTTGCTTCCTAAAATGTGCATGTGCTTATTTTAGGACAATGTACATAGTGGCTATTTACCCTTATCGCATACCATAAGTGGTCAAGATAAACATCTCAAATTCCTGTAATTTGAAAAGCCAGTTTCAGATTGGATGTAACAGACTAATCCCAATGAAGTCTTCCCATACATCATGATTCCTGAAATAAATTAGTCAACTCTTACATAAAACGATACAATTTTGACTTGAGTCGTTTTTGACAATGCATTAAATTTTTTTAAAAAATTAATAATTAAAAAGTAGCAATTTTCCTAGCTTTCCCACAACAGCTCTCTGCATTGTGTTTCTCTCCTCCAGTGCTGCTCAGAACAGATATCAGATATAAGAAGGACGTTGCAGCACATAAGCTAAAAATCAAAAGTATATCAAAATTTCTTTTTTATTAGAAACTTTTTAGAACTTTTTTTTTAGGTAGTTTTCATGGTGATAGCATCATCATGGGAAATCTTCTCAAGATCAACTGCCTCTGTCATTGGGTCCAGTCTTCCTTTGACAAATACACAGCAGCTAAACCTAGTTATGACAGATCAGTATCTCTGAGGTTAGTTAGAAGAAAATGAGTCATGCACAAGTTGAATAGGAGCAGCCGAACAGAATTTGATAGGAAGTCACCAGAGAAGCAGAGCTGCCTTCAGAAAACTTATCACTGAGAGGGCAACACAAAAACCTGCTGATGGACGGATGATAAGCGAGTCAAAAAATTTCAGTGGGGGGACATGGAGGTTTTAAGTAAGGGGCTGCTACAGGCTACTACCGTAAGACAAGAAAAAAATACCTGCTAAATAAACTATTTCTCAACAGTAAAACCAGGAAAATCTTCAGAGGAGCTGAAGCTGACAGTCAAGGAAAAGCAGCTCACAAGACCCCAGAAGATTCACAATGTGCTAGCAGAAGCACTGAAGAGTTTAAAAAAATATAAATAAAAAATAATTAAAAAATAAAAAATTACTTGGCTACTGGCAAAGAAACACAAGTGCTTGAAATCTCCGAGTTGAATTCCAGTGCCACTCACCTACATAAAGGCCAAGATTTTAGCTAGTTGATTGGGGTTTAATATTTGTTTCAAAAACCTCTACAAATACAGCCAACCACAGGCATTTCAGCTATATAGATACACCAGTTATGACAATTCACCAACTGATGATTGATCAATCAAAGCTCAGAAACCTTACTGCACAAGGTTTCTTTGCTGAATTTCTCTTATTGCTGTGTGTCTCCTATTCTTGATCACTAAAAATAAAGAACATGCTAAGGAATTTAAAACCTAATGAAACTGAGAAAACAGCAGAAACTAAGTCAATTTCAGGGTCAGATGACTGGATTGAGATGCTGTCAAAGAGTAAATGACAGCTTGAAGTCAACAGCCTTTAGTTGATAAAGGACTCAAAATTTCTATCCTCCTAACAGAAATGGTAAAAACAGATCGTGAAGAGTTTAACTGGAGACAAACAAGGGGGGGATAAATAAAGCCTGTAATGCTCAGTTTTCATCACTAGAGAAATCTACTAGCCTTATAAAAAGCTCTTTGCTAAGGAAGTGACAAATCTCATGGCTCACAACTCTAAGACCAGTGCATGCCAAAAGATTGCTGCAAAGATCATTTTTCCTACATGACCAAAATCACAGCACTCTTTGTATTAGTGCACCACACGTGAGGTCTTACAGAGCCACTATCTTCCAAACACAGCATTCAAGCCCCAAAAGGTCACTACCAGAGTTTCAATGTCACTTTAGTGATGCAATTCTAAGGACAGCTATGCTCAAACCATCACTCACTGCCATCACAAGAGGCAGACCACCCTTCTTCCCCACTCTTCCCCACTGCTGACTCCACCTGAACAGTCCCTTCCTCCTCTGGTGCTAGTGTTTAAAGTCAGGAAACAGCATGGTAAGAAATCCATTGTGTTTTCTGTTGCTCAGGTTTCTTTTCATGTTCCTGCAAGCCAAAGCAACAGACCGTGCTCATCACAACACTGGGGGCAAGCAGAGTACAAATTACAAAAGGAACGGGAACTCTCCCTCCCTCTTTACCTGTTGCAAGTACTGGGACGAGCATGCCTATTCCCAGTAACTCTTGTGCTAACAACATTGCTTGCATGGCAAGCTGGAGTTAACTTCAAAGACTCCGAGCAGTCACCCACATTAGAATGGCTTAAACCCATTGTGAACTTGCAGCTGAACACGTTTTCTAGAAATGCTCACTTCTCAAATGCTAACTCTGATTGATTTGAAGAGCTCAGAGTGTTAAGACATCAGGTAAATTCCATAATGGAAACTCAGTTAGAAGAAAAAAAAATTACTTTCAGGAAAATGTTAAATTATGTTGTCCATTGTTTCTTCAGTAAATACAGTGTAGTGCTGCAGTTTTTAACTCGTCCAGCTCAATATTATAAGGTGTTACTTGAGAGAAATTTATTAGCTAAATATGGGTCCAGGTTCTCTGTCTCACGTGAAAGGCAGTCAAATTAATTCATGATCGAGGACTAAATTTAGACTTTTAAACAAGAAAAGAATCCACAATTATCCAGCATTACAGAGCAACTTAATTAAAAGTCAATAAATAAACTGAATGTGAAAACCCTGTGTTATCTTCAGGCTCAGAACAGAAGGTTCCTTAAAACTTTCTACCAAATTAAGCAATGAACAAGCTGAGCCAGAATGAATAGAAAATAGCCTCATGGTGTTCCTTCCAGTGGAAACACAGTTTTGTTGATCTGATTTTCAGAACTACGACTACATACCTTCAGCAGTGTCAGATGTTACGTATACAGCTGTCATTTATAAATTACATTGAAAAAGCATATTTACACGGGAAGATAATAGTTATGATAATATAAACAATTAAGTAAATCTCTGAATATTTGATGAAACGTGTCAGGAGCAGAATCTTCAGCTCTCTTATAGTCCTAAAATTCACTGTACATATCTCTTCTGTCAAGTGCCTAGATTACCGCTGCTAGCTTCTTCTCTAACCCAATAAATACCTCCAATAATGGAAACTTGTTTAACAATCTATGTAATTGACTGTTAAAGGTATGAAGTTTCCACCCTATATTTAACCTAAACCTTGCCCACGACAATTTACTTCCTCTTAACCACAGATTAAAAAAAAAAAAAAGTTTTTTGAAAAAAATTATATGCTTCTATGAGCTATTACTTACATACACACACCTCCTACATCCTTTCCCACTGCCCAGTAAAAAGCAATACTTTTTTTTCAGTGATAGGTTCTGACGTCTTAATCCACACTGCTAGTTTCCTCTGTACTTTATATTAATACTAAAAACCAAATGAAAAAATGCAATGCCACGGGGGGGGGGGTTAAATAAATGCCTTTGAAATTTAAACTGTTTAAACGTACACAGGGGTAGCCCCCACTTTTGCCAGCTCCATAATTTTCCTTCCCCAGCT